>WNWK01021758.1:0-33635 GCA_009830355.1 Cherax destructor | reverse complement strand
AGCAAGGTAGAAGCTGGCTTAAGCCTAGGCTGACGTAACTGGTGGTGGCTTTACTGGCTTGAATGGGACTCTCCCTCACTGGCTTACTTCGTACAGAATTTGCAAAACCCGGGTCAACCCTCGTAGGTTTTAGCAAAATTAACAATGAGGCACTTAGCTGACCAGGAGATACTGTAGATACGTAGACTTCTTGGATGTAGTAGCTGGTAACGTGGTCGGTCTGGAGGCTGTTTGCTTGGTTGTCGTAGTCTATCTCTATAACATCTTAATCGATAAAAATTACGGCACACCGCTGTTCACCACTTGTTGTGTGGGTCTTGAGAGAGATATATAGGAGGTCAAAGATACTCCTTGTTGGATGGTTACGGTATATTTACAGTAAGTGAAGGAGAGTCCAGCCACACTGTCTGTCTCGCTCGTAGGTCTAACGCTAGTGAGGGTGTGCCTATGTGAGCCTATGCACATGCGCAGAGCCTCTGACGTCAACGGGTATCGTGACGTCACACGAAAAGGGACCAGCTGTATAAGTGGGATGAATGCTGGATGCTGGTACACTACACAAGTGTACA
Source organism: Cherax destructor (assembly GCA_009830355.1). Lineage (NCBI taxonomy): Eukaryota > Metazoa > Arthropoda > Malacostraca > Decapoda > Parastacidae > Cherax > Cherax destructor. Next base: position 33,066 of record WNWK01021758.1, on the reverse strand, counting down.
TATGATACTGATACGACACACCCACTCACCCGCACACCCACACCCACCCATCCATCCGCCCACGCACCCATCCGCACACCCACCCATTCACACACCCAGTCGCACACCCACCCATTCACACACCCACTCCCGCACATGCACACTCACCCACACACCCACCAATCCGCACACCCACGCACCTGAAACACCAGGGTGAGGTTGGTCTCCTGCAACACCAGGGTGAGGTTGGTCTCCTGCAACACCAGGGTGAGGTTGGTCTCCTGCAACAGCAGGGTGAGGTTGCTCCTGCAAAAGCATCGTGAAGTTAATCTGCAACACCAGGTGAGGTTGCTCCTGCAACACCAGGGTGAGGTTGGTCTGCAACACCAGGTGAGGTTGCTCCTGCAACACCAGGGTGATGTTGCTCTCCTGCAAAACCAGGGTGAAGTTGGTCTCCTGCAACAGCAGGGTGAGGTTGCTCCTGCAACACCAGGGTTAGGTTGCTCCTGCAACAGCAGGGTGAGGTTGCTCCTGCAACAGCAGGGTGAAGTTACTCTCCTGCAACACCAGGGTGAGGTTGGTCTGCAACACCAGGGTGAGGTTGGTCTTCTGCAACTCCAGGGTGATGTTGGTCTCCTGCAACACCAGGGTGAGGTTGGTCTCCTGTAACACCAGGGTGAGGTTGGTCTCCTGCAACACCAGGGTGAGGTTGGTCTCCTGCAACACCAGGGTGAGGTTGGTCTCCTGCAACACCAGGGTGAGGTTGGTCTCCTGCAACACCAGGGTGACGTTACTCTCCTGCAACACCAAGGTGAAGTTACTCTCCTGCAACACCAGGGTGAGGTTGCTCCTGCAACACCAGGGTGAGGTTGCTCCTGCAACACCAGGGTGAAGTTGGTCTCCTGCAACACCAGGGTGAAGTTACTCTCCTGCAACACCAGGGTGAGGTTGCTCTTGCAACACCAGGGTGAAGTTACTCTCCTGCAACACCAGGGTGAGGTTGCTCCTGCAACACCAGGATGAGGTTGCTCTTGCAACACCAGGGTGACGCTCGCTCCTTCACCCTCTCATAGATCTTTCATCTCATCTCCGTAATAAGTCTTTATGCAAATCTTTGTAGCTTTTCTAGTTTCTGCATGATCAGGTGGAGGCTCCACACTGGGGCTGCATACTCAAAGATTGGAAGGGGCAGCTGCATACCTGAGATCTAGTATGTAAATACAGCGAAATGAACACGTGAAAGACCTGGGAGTAATTATGTAGGCTGAACTTTCTTTGAAAGAACACAATAAGACAAATGTTACGACTGCAAGGAAGATGAAGGGGTTTATAAAAAGCACTTTCAAAACAAGGGAAATAATGCCAGTGGTAACACCTTTCCAATCATTTAGTGTTGACGGCCTCGTTCATTGCTTGTGATCGTTCATTTAGTGTTGACGGCCTCGTTCATTGCTTGTGATTGTTCATTTAGTGTTGACGGCCTTGTTCATTGCTTGTGATTGTTCATTTAGTGTTGACGGCCTTGTTCATTGCTTGTGATTGTTCATTTAGTGTTGACGGCCTCGTTCATTGCTTGTGATTGTTCATTTAGTGTTGACGGCCTCGTTCATTGCTTGTGATTGTTCATTGAGTGTTGACGGCCTTGTTCATTGCTTGTGGTTGTTCATTTAGTGTTGACGGCCTCGTTTATTGCTTGTGATTGTTCATTTAGTGTTGACGGCCTCGTTCAGTGCTTGTGACCGTTCATTTAGTGTTGAAGGCCTCGTTCAATGCTTGTGATCGTTCAGTTAGTGTTGAAGGCCTCGTTCATTGCTTGTGATTGTTCATTTAGTGTTGACGGCCTTGTTCATTGCTTGTGATCGTTCATTTAGTGTTGAAGGCGTCGTTCAGTGCTTGTGATCGTTCAGTTAGTGTTGAAGGCGTCGTTCATTGCTTGTGATCGTTCATTTAGTGTTGAAGGCGTCGTTCAGTGCTTGTGATCGTTCATTTAGTGTTGACGGCCTCGTTCATTGCTTGTGATTGTTCATTTAGTGTTGACGGCCTCGTTCAGTGCTTGTGATTGTTCATTTAGTGTTGACGGCCTCGTTCATTGCTTGTGATTGTTCATTTAGTGTTGACGGCCTTGTTCATTGCTTGTGATTGTTCAGTTAGTGTTGACGGCCTCGTTCAGTGCTTATGATCGTTACGTTACCGTAACAGCCTACTGCCATACCTGTACGTTACCGTAACAGCCTACTGCCATACCTGTACGTTACCGTAACAGCCTACTGCCATACCTGTACGTTACCGTAACAGCCTACTCTCATACCTGTACGTTACCGTAACAGCCTACTCTCATACCTGTACGTTACCGTAACAGCCTACTGCCATACCTGTACGTTACCGTAACAGCCTACTGCCATACCTGTACGTTACCGTAACAGCCTACTGCCATACCTGTACGTTACCGTAACAGCCTACTGCCATACCTGTACGTTACCGTAACAGCCTACTGCCATACCTGTACGTTACCGTAACAGCCTACTGCCATACCTGTACGTTACCGTAACAGCCTACTGCCATACCTGGGCATAATACCCACACATAGCAGGAAGGAGCTTAACACGACGTTTCGCTCTGATTTGGACCATTTACAAATAGTCCAAATCGGACCAAAACGTGGTGGTAAACTCCTCTGTCCTATGTGCGGGTTATTTGTGTACTGAAGTTAAGAAATATGGGAGGAAATGCAAAATGAATCCAGTGAAAAGCGGAAAAGCTATGGGCACAATATAAGAACATTGCATCAACTTGCTTGGACCTAGACTATTCAGCATACTACTAGTGTTTATCAGAAAGGTGGCATTAACAGTTGTAGAAGTCTTCAAGAGGACACGGGTTCACCACCTCTATGTGCCAGATCAATCGGGCTGTGATGGATATATGGACTTCCGACAGCAACAACCTGGTTCACCAGGTAAGCACCAGAATAGCATGAATCCAGGCTGGGTTGCTAGAGTAGGAAGATTCTCAAGACTAGTATTAGGAGTTTGGATGAATAGTTTCAAACAGTGAACTATTGAGGCTCCTTCATAATGTTACCTTAAGCTAATAAAGAGTGGAACTGACCAGGCTGTAACAATATTCACAAATAATGAGGCTCTAGTACAGTAGGTAATAGTGTCGAACACAGTAAGCTTGAATCTCAACCTAATTGAAGTTCAGACCTACAAAGACTTATCAGCCGTGAAGGTGTATTCAACAAATCCATCTGAAATTAAATAAATTATTAACATTCTGATAAATACCCCAAACACATGATGATTGATGGTGCTGCAGAGAGATAGGTGCTCTATAGGCGAACAAGAATCATAAAACTTCTCAGAGGTTCACACTATCTGAACAATATAATCACTAGTTGCAAAAATAGAAAACACTGAGCTCAAACTGAATTCTTCAGCATTCAGAAGTGTGGAAAACTCTCGAAACTGGTCACGGATGAAACTCAAGGCATAGTAGTGCCCCCTCACTCCACTTGTCTTTCTTCTTACTATGTGATTTACTTTGGGGAATATCACATTAGTTAAAAGTATTAACTTTTCCTGCTGTGGCTACGATATTTGGTTTTCGTTTTTCTATTCTCTTCTTTTTCTCACAGCTATTGTTTGCACTACTGGCTACGATATTTGTTTTTCATTTTGTTTTTATCGCCGTTATCTCGCAGCTATTGTTTGCACTACTGCCTACGATATTTGTTTTTATCGCCGTTATCTCTCAGCTATTGTTTGCACTACTGGCAACATTTACACATCAAACCTTTATTGTATCGTTGGTGTCTTTTTGATTGATCTTGTACATGCTTGGTTTATGGGATGATGCTGAAGGGAATGATGTAATTGTAAGTCCATCCAGTTGGGGAGAAGATCCAACCAGGAGCTGATTGTTTGGTGCTACTACAACCAGGGGTATGGTAGGAGTGATGGGCAAGAATAGCGAAGCATACCGGGTAGGACAAGGCCAGCAGGAAATGTAATGTGTTAAAACAGGCGTAGTGTAAGTTAACTTGGTGTTTCCCAGGCTACTCATAGAGATAGACACTGGGGTTATGTGCCTCTGTACAGCTTCTTGTAGCTCTGGCTGCATACCAGTGGTAGTGGACTCTCAGGAGAGTGTGTACATTTCAAGCGCCCCTCTCACACACCACCAATATTGCTGCTGCCTTCATAGTCATTGGCGTGAGGGGGCAAATACACTACAAGAATGATGGATGCTTCAGGGAAAGAAAGAAACACTGCGGTTGATGATAGGGACACTCAGCCCTTTCCTGATAATGTGAGACTCTGCGGCACCACCACCAATAACAACAACACCACCAACAACAACAATAATAATAACAACAGCAACAATAATAATCTGAGGAACACACGTGCCCCGGCTGGCCCTGAGGCTGGCCCTGAGGCTGGCCCTGAGGCTGGCCCTGAGGCTGGCCCTGAGGCTGGCCATGAGGCTGCCCAGATCCTCAACTACTACAATCTGCTCAACAGCAACAACAATAACTACAATGTTGAAACCCTACGTCAGTTGGGCTGGTCAACAGCTCCTGCTAATCTTCCCTCATTACTCCAGGTAGGTTCCAGCTCCTAGTCCCACCTGCCCTCAGTACTACAGGTAGGTTGGAGCTCTTGGCCTCACTTCCCCTCACTACTCCAGCTCCTGGCCCTCAACTTTTGTAATAATTGTCTCATAGATGGTTGGTATTTATAACATAAACTTGGGAATGTATGTGAAGTTTTTGCCTGGCTGCCCCATCAACAACTCTGCAGTATTTGTGTCCCTCTACACTAAAGTAGCATCTTGTGACATGTTTGTGACTTATGTCAGTATTCATCATCGTTGTGTACCTCTCTCTATTGGTATATATGAGGGATACAAAAATAATGTGGAACAAAATCCCTTCTGGATGTGAGAAATAAAGGTATACTGTATTCTTAAGATCACAGAAGCACTGGTCAGTATCCCCACTGTACATTAAATAAGGAGTAATTTATATCTGGCTTACTAGACCTTGCAAAGACCTGCCACAAAGACCAGGATCAGTTTGGTGTAGGCCACCAAATGGAAACAGATAGCAGAAACACCACCACCGGAGTAACCCATGTTGATAATGCGGACATCTTGGCTCCTAGTACCAAAACTGGTGTTTATACCGTGCTGGTCCTGGTGGATCTGGAGCTAATACTGGTGCAATTTCTGATATTGGCATGGGTACTGATACTAGTGCTGGCATCCCTGGTGGCTATAGTGTATGAATAGATGTGCACCAGACGAGCCTGGCCCATGGCCGGGCTCAGAGAGTAGAGAAACTTTCGAAACTCTTCAAAAGTATATCAAAGGTATGTTTGATAATAGTAGCGAAGCTGGTGGTAGGGAGTACTGGTGCTAGTCCTAGATTTTGTGCTTATATGTAAAACACCAGATACAACTTCAAAGACCAGTTACTGAAGTTGCATCATTGTCTTGGAAGCCTATCAAACCCAGCCCCAAATATCTTGTTGCTTGGAGACTTTAACTAGAGACATCTTAAATGGAAGACTAGCAAGAACTGTAATAACCTAGACCTATTGTCTGCAGGAACACTCTCTTACAACAGAATTATTTAACCTCTGCAATAAACGTACTGTTAATTTTAAGCCACTACACTGCAGAACTGACCAGACTGGCAAACAAACTTGACATTATTTCTGCAAATAATGACCTGACTCACGAAGTTGTAATAACACGATTGTTAACAAACCACGGAACGGGTGGGGTTTGAACCCATGATAGTTTTAGGACACACTTGCCATGGGTTCAAATCCCACCCGTTGTGGTTTGTATAATGAGGACTTGGTCTGGATCATAGTGGTGTGGAAGACTGGTCTCAGACCACAAGACAATACTGGTGTGGAAGACTGGTCTCAGACCACAAAACAATACTGGTGTGGAAGATTGGTCTCAGACCACAAGACAATACTGGTGTGGAAGATTGGTCTCAGACCACAAGACAATACTGGTGTGGAAGATTGGTCTCAGAACACAAGACAATACTGGTGTGGAAGATTGGTCTCAGACCACAAGACAATACTGGTGTGGAAGATTGGTCTCAGACCACAAGACAATACTGGTGTGGAAGATTGGTCTCAGACCACAAGACAATACTGGTGTGGAAGATTGGTCTCAGACCACAAGACAATACTGGTGTGGAAGATTGGTCTCAGACCACAAGACAATACTGGTGTGGAAGATTGGTCTCAGACCACAAGACAATACTGGTGTGGAAGATTGGTCTCAGACCACAAGACAATACTGGTGTGGAAGATGGTCTCAGACCACAAGACAATACTGGTGTGGAAGACTGGTCTCAGACCACAAGACAATACTGGTGTGGAAGATTGGTCTCAGACCACAAGACAATACTGGTGTGGAAGACTGGTCTCAGACCACAAGACAATACTGGTGTGGAAGACTGGTCTCAGACCACAAGACAATACTGGTGTGGAAGATTGGTCTCAGACCACAAGACAATACTGGTGTGGAAGATTGGTCTCAGACCACAAGACAATACTGTTGTGGAAGACTGGTCTCAGACCACAAGACAATACTGGTGTGGAAGACTGGTCTCAGACCACAAGACAATACTGGTGTGGAAGACTGGTCTCAGACCACAAGACAATACTGGTGTGGAAGACTGGTCTCAGACCACAAGACAATACTGGTGTGGAAGACTGGTCTCAGACCACAAGACAATACTGGTGTGGAAGACTGGTCTCAGACCACAAGACAATACTGGTGTGGAAGACTGGTCTCAGACCACAAGACAATACTGGTGTGGAAGACTGGTCTCAGACCACAAGACAATACTGGTGTGGAAGATTGGTCTCAGACCACAAGACAATACTGGTGTGGAAGATTGGTCTCAGACCACAAGACAATACTGGTGTGGAAGACTGGTCTCAGACCACAAAACAATACTGGTGTGGAAGACTGGTCTCAGACCACAAGACAATACTGGTGTGGAAGATGGTCTCAGACCACAAGACAATACTGGTGTGGAAGACTGGTCTCAGACCACAAAACAATACTGGTTGAAGACTGGTCTCAGACCACAAGACAATACTGGTGTGGAAGACTGGTCTCAGACCACAAGACAATACTGGTGTGGAAGACTGATCTCAGACCACAAAAACAATATGGGTTCAGACCTCCCTGCATGGTGGCCTGTGACACAGGGCCAGTTAAACTAATTAAATTTCAAGACGAATAGAAATTGAGACAAAATAAATATGTTGGGAAGACAATGTTACCACCGCGGCTCTGAACCAGTTCCTGGGGAGGATGACGTCATTGTGCTGGAAGTATGCTCCAGGCACCTTAACCAGTTCCTCGGGAGGATGAGTTCACTGGTGCTGGAAGTATGCTCCAGGTACCTCAACCAGTTCCTCGGGAGGATGAGATTATTGTGCTGGAAGTATGCTCCAGGCACCTTAACCAGTTCCTTGGGAGGATGAGTTCATTGTGCTGGAAGTATGCTCCAGGCACCTTAACCAGTTCCTTGGGAGGATGAGTTCATTGTGCTGGAAGTATGCTCCAGGCACCTTAACCAGTTCCTCGGGAGGATGAGTTCACTGGTGCTGGAAGTATGCTCCAGGCACCTTAACCAGTTCCTCGGGAGGATGAGTTCATTGTGCTGGAAGTATGCTCCGGGCACCTCAACCAGTTCCTCGGGAGGATGAGATCATTGTGCTGGAAGTATGTTCCAGGCACCTCAACCAGTTCCTCAAGAGGATGAGTTCATTGTGCTGGAAGTATGTTCCAGGCACCTCAGCCAGTTCCTCGGGAGGATAAGTTCATTGTGCTGGAAGTATGCTCCATGCACCTCAACCAGTTCCTCGGGAGGATGAGTTCATTGTGCTGGAAATATGCTCCAGGCACCTCAGCCAGTTCCTCGGGAGGATAAGTTCATTGTGCTGGAAGTATGCTCCAGGCACCTCAGCCGGTTCCTCGGGAGGATGAGTTCATTGTGCTGGAAGTATTTTCCAGGCACCTCAATCAGTTCCTCGGGAGGATGAGTTCACTGGTGCTGGTAGTATGCTCCAGGCACATCAACCAGTTCCTCTGGCGGATGAGTTCACTAGTGCTGGAAGTATGCTCCAGGCATCTCAACCTGTTCCCTGGGAGAATGAGTTCATTGGTGCTGGAAGTATGCTCCAGGCACCTTAACCAGTTCCTCGGAAGGATGAGTTCATTGTGCTGGAAGTATGCTCCAGGCACCTCAACCAGTTCCTCGGGAGGATGAGTTCATTGGTGCTGGAAGTATGCTCCAGGCACCTCAACCAGTTCCTTGGGAGGATGAGTTCATTGTGCTGGATGTATGCTCCAGGCACCTCAACCAGTTCCTCGGGAGGATGACTTCATTGGTGCTCGAAGTATGCTCCAGGCACCTCAACCAGTTCCTCGGGAGGATGAGTTCATTGTGCTGGAAATATGCTCCAGGCACCTCAACCAGTTCCTCGGGAGGATGACTTCATTGGTGCTCGAAGTATGCTCCAGGCACCTCAACCAGTTCCTCGGGAGGATGAGTTCATTGTGCTGGAAATATGCTCCAGGCACCTCAACCAGTTCCTCGGGAGGATGAGTTCATTGTGCTGGAAGTATGTCCAGGCACCTCAACCAGTTCCTCAGAAGGATGAGATTCATTGGTGCTGGAAGTATGCTCCAGGCACCTCAACCAGTTCCTCGGGAGGATGAGTTCATTGTGCTGGAAGTATGCTCCATGCACCTCAACCAGTTCCTCGGGAGGATGAGTTCATTGTGCTGGAAGTATGCTCCATGCACCTCAACCAGTTTCTCGGGAGGATGAGTTCATTGTGCTGGAAGTATGTTCCAGCACCTCAACAGTTCCTCGGAGGATGAGTTCATTGGTGCTGGAAGTATGCTCCAGGCACCTCAACCAGTTCCTCGGGAGGATGAGTTCATTGTGCTGGAAGTATGTTCCAGGCACCTCAACGAGTTCCTCAGGAGGATGAGTTCATTGTGTTGGAAGTATGTTCCAGGCACCTCAACGAGTTCCTCAGGAGGATGAGTTCATTGTGTTGGAAGTATGCTCCAGGCACCTCAACCAGTTCCTCGGGAGGATGAGTTCATTGTGTTTGAAGTATATTCCAGGCACCTCAACAGTTCCTCGGGACGATGAGTTCATTGTGTTGGAAGTATGCTCCAGGCACCTCAACCAGTTCCTCGGGAGGATGAGTTCATTGTGTTTGAAGTATATTCCAGGCACCTCAACAGTTCCTCGGGACGATGAGTTCATTGTGCTGGAAGTATGTTCCAGGCACCTCAACCAGTTCCTCGGGAGGATGAGTTCATTGTGCTGGAAGTATGCTCCTGGCACCTCAACCAGTTCCTCGGGAGGATGAGATCATTGTGCTGGAAGTATGTTCCAGGCACCTCAGCCAGTTCCTCGGGAGGATGAGATCATTGTGCTGGAAGTATGTTCCAGGCACCTCAACCAGTTCCTCGGGAGGATGAGATAATTGTGCTGGAAGTATGTTCCAGGCACCTCAACCAGTTCCTCGGGAGGATGAGTTCACTGGTGCTGGAAGTATGTCCAGGCCCTCAACCAGTTCTCGGGAGGATAATCACTGTGCTGGAAGTATGCTCCAGGCACCTCAACCAGTTCCTCGGGAGGATGAGTTCACTGTGCTGGAAGTATGCTCCAGGCACCTCAACCAGTTCCTCGGAGGATGAGTTCACGGGTGCTGGAAGTATGTCCAGGCACCTCAACCAGTTCCTCGGAGGATGAGTTCATTGTGCTGGAAGTATGCTCCAGGCACCTCAACCAGTTCTTCAGGAGGATGAGTTCACTGGTGCTGGAAGTATGCTCCAGGCACCTCAACCAGTTCCTCGGGAGGATGAGTTCATTGTGCTGGAAGTATGCTCCAGGCACCTCAACCAGTTCCTCGGGAGGATGAGTTCACTGGTGCTGGAAGTATGCTCCAGGCACCTCATCCAGTTCCTCGGGAGGATGAGTTCACTGGTGCTTGAAGTATGCTCCAGGCACCTCAACCAGTTCCTCAGGAGGATGAGTTCACTGGTGCTGGAAGTATGCTCCAGGCACCTCAACCAGTTCCTCGGGAGGATGAGTTCACTGGTGCTGGAAGTATGGTCCAGGCACCTTAACCAGTTCCTCGGGAGGATGAGTTCATTGTGCTGGAAGTATGCTCCATGCACCTCAACCAGTTCCTCGGGAGGATGAGTTCATTGTGCTGGAAGTATGTTCCAGCCACCTCAAATAGTTCCTCGGGAGGATGAGTTCATTGGTGCTGGAAGTATGCTCCAGGCACCTCAACCAGTTCCTCGGGAGGATGAGTTCATTGTGCTGGAAGTATGTTCCTGGCACCTCAACCAGTTCCTCGGGAGGATGAGTCCATTGTGTTTGAAGTATGTTCCAGGCACCTCAACAGTTCCTCGGGACGATGAGTTCATTGTGCTGGAAGTATGTTCCAGGCACCTCAACCAGTTCCTCGGGAGGATGAGTTCATTGTGCTGGAAGTATGCTCCTGGCACCTCAACCAGTTCTTCGGGAGGATGAGATCATTGTGCTGGAAGTATGCTCCAGGCACCTCAATCAGTTGCTCGGGAGGATGAGATAATTGTGCTGGAAGTATGTTCCAGGCACCTCAACCAGTTCCTCGGGAGGATGAGTTCATTGTGCTGGAAGTATGTTCCAGGCACCTCAACCAGTTCCTCGGGAGGATGAGTTCATTGTTGCTGGAAGTATGTTCCAGGCACCTCAACCAGTTCCTCGGGAGGATGAGATCATTGTGCTGGAAGTATGCTCCAAGCACCTCAACCAGTTCTTCGGCAGGCTGAGTTCATATTGCTGGAAGTATGTTCCAGGCACCTCAACCAGTTCCTCGGGAGGATGAGATCATTGTGCTAGAAGTATGTTCCAGGCACCTCAGCCAGTTCCTCGGGAGGATGAGTTCATTTTGCTGGAAGTATGTTCCAGGCACCTCAACCAGTTCCTCAGGAGGATGAGATCATTGGTGCTGGAAGTATGCTCCAGGTACCTCAACCAGTTCCTCGGGAGGATGAGTTCATTGGTGCTCGAAGTATGCTCCAGGCACCTCAACCAGTTCCTCCGGCGGATGAGTTCACTGGTGCTGGAAGTATGCTCCAGGCACCTCAACGAGTTTCCTGGGAGGATGAGTTCATTGGTACTCAAAGTATGCTCCAGGCACCTCAACCAGTTCCTCGGGAGGATGAGTTCATTGTGCTGGAAGTATGCTCCAGGCACCTCAACCAGTTCCTCGGGAGGATGAGTTCACTGGTGCTGGAAGTATGCTCCAGGCACCTCAATCAGTTCCTCGGGAGGATGAGTTCATTGTGCTGGATGTATGCTCCAGGCACCTCAACCAGTTCCTCGGGAGGATGAGTTCATTGGTGCTCGAAGTATGCTCCAGGCACCTCATCCAGTTCCTCGGGAGGATGAGTTCATTGTGCTGGAAATTTGCTCCAGGCACCTCAACCAGTTCCTCGGGAGGATGAGTTCACTGGTGCTGGAAGTATGCTCCAGGCACCTCAACCAGTTCCTCAGGAGGATGAGTTCACTGTTGCTGGAAGTATGCGCCATGCACCTCAACCAGTTCCTCGGGAGGATGAGTTCACTGGTGCTGGAAGTATGCTCCAGGCACCTCAGCCAGTTCCTCGGGATGATAAGTTCATTGTGCTGGAAGTATGCTCCAGGCACCTCAACCAGTTCCTCGGGAGGATGAGTTCACTCGTGCTGGAAGTATGCTCCAGGCACCTAACCAGTTCCTCGAGGATGAATCATTGTGCTGGAAGTATGTCCAGGCACCTCAACCAGTTCCTCGGGAGGATGAGTTCATTCGTGCTGGAAGTATGCTCCAGGCACCTTAACCAGTTCCTCGGGAGGATGAGATCATTGTGCTGGAAGTATGTTCCAGGCACCTCAACCAGTTCCTCGGGAGGATGAGTTCATTGTGCTGGAAGTATGCTCCAGGCACCTCAACCAGTTCTACAGGAGGATGAGTTCACTGGTGCTGGAAGTATGCTCCAGGCACCTCAACCAGTTCCTCGGGAGGATGAGTTCATTGTGCTGGAAGTATGCTCCAGGCACCTCAACCAGTTCTACAGGAGGATGAGTTCACTGGTGCTGGAAGTATGCTCCAGGCACCTCAACCAGTTCCTCGGGAGGATGAGTTCATTGTGCTGGAAGTATGCTCCAGACACCTCAACCAGTTCCACGGGAGGATGAGTTCACTGGTGCTGGAAGTATGCTCCAGGCACCTCAATTGACCGATTGACTGCTCGTATCTGGAAAAACTTGCATGTGGATGCGCTCGTTAGTGGAGGTTCCACTGTATATGCATGTGTATGCCTGTGTAGTGTGACCTAAGTGTAAGTAGAAATACCAAGATATACCTGTTATCCAGCGTGTTTATGAGAGAAAAAAACACCAGGAATCCTATTATCATGTAAAACAATTACAGGTTTCGGTTTCACACTCACTTAGCAGGATGGTAGTACCTCCCTGGGTGGTTGCTGTCTACCAACCTACTACCTGTTTTATATAGTATTAAGTAAATTTAAACTTTTAAATAGTGATGATGTGTGTTATCTGGAACCTGACTGAATGATCATTTTAATAATTTTATTGTTAGAGTTGTGAGGTTTTATGTGATGTATTGTAGTAGATCCCCATGTACATGTATCATAAGTGACGCAAGGTAAATTAGACAGTAGTACAAAGTACTGCCTAACCTAATCTTCCTAAAATTTATGCAATATAATATTCAATAGTTTAATCCTCCTTCAGTAGGTTAACCCAAATTTAGTTATTGAACATCAATAAATTATATTAGTTAACTCTAATAAAAGTTAATTTAAGTTCTACCTTATCGATTAAAGCATCCTTAATGCTATTATCAGGTGTAGTTAATAGATGTGTCAGCTAGCAAAGTAAGTGAGGTGTCAACAGGAGAGAAGACATGGGTGAGGTGTCAGCAGGAGAGAAGACATGGGTGAGGTGTCAGCAGGAGGGAAGACATGGGTGAGGTGTCAGCAGGAGGGAAGACATGGGTGAGGTGTCAGCAGGAGTGAAGACATAGGTGAGAGTGGGGGCAGTATAAATGATACAGCAACACGGCTCATCACCTATGTAGATGTGAGTCATTTGTAAGGTGAGGTGCAAATGACAACTATTCCTTCCCTCCCTCTCTCTTCAACACTCCAGCATTGCATGTTTCTTATACTCACTTAGAGGTTAACATAAAAGAATGTGCAAGAGGGACTATAAAACTAAAAAATTTCTGAAAGAAGTGCTATTGGAAAAGAACTAAAAGGCAAGGTAGTACAAACAATGATAGAGGTAAAGTAATTCACTACATTTAAATTGACAAAAAGCAAAAGATTATGTGAAGATGATTCTGAGGGTCGTTGACTCCGCTGCCTGGTCCCAGACCCATCTTATCAGTGAGGATATGGGTGATCCTGAGGGTCGTTGATCCCGCTGCCCGGTCCCAGACCCATCTTATCAGTGAGTATATGGGTGGTCCTGGGGGTCGTTGACCCCACTGCCTGGTCCCAAACCCATCTTATCAGTCAGGATATGGGTAGTCCTGTGGGTTGTTGACCGCACTGCCTGGTCCCAGACCCATCTTATCAGTCAGGATATGGGTGGTAACCTCAGTACCTGAGCCACAGTCTAGCTGATCAGGAACTGAGTCAAGTAAATTATAAAGTTCGTCTTGAAGACAGCAAGGTGTTTGTTGGTAATTCCTCTCTCCATATAGCAGGGTAAAGTAAGAAGGCAGTGAACAGATAAACAGGGTAACTGGAGGAGGAAATAAAGAGGATGAGGGAGATACACCATGGAGGGAGCAACTCTGAGGGAGACAGACCATGGAGGGAGCAACTCCAAGGAAGACACCATGGAGGGAACAATTCTGAGGGAGACCATGGAGGGAGCAACTCTTAGATAGGCCATGGAGGGAGCAACTCTGAGGATGGACCTTAGCTTGAAGGAGAGTTTGCTGACCTGTAGAAAAAAACTTTGCTTACTTGTGAAAAAAAGCAAAAGGAAGATGGTAAAGAACAAGTTAATAAAACTAATATGACAGAAGATAGAACTCTAAAGCTGGAAGATGAAAATGAAAGAAGTGAAGAAGACCATAGAGGAAATAAGAGGGAGGATATTAGTGGCTGTAACAATGAAGGAAGAAGAGGGGTTCAGAGAGGACGACGGTGGAAAGACACTAGCAGAGATGGTCTTGGAAGATAGAAAACTGATAAGAGAGAGACTACAAAGAAAATGTTAAAATCAAGAATATCCAGAGAGAATAAGCAATGGGAGGAAGATAGGAAAAGGTCAATGATGATCCATAGACTCCATGAAGGTGAAGGAGACCCAAGAAGTAGGAGAAACGAAGACAAGGAACGTGAGGTTATATCAATGATAAGAGTGTATTGGAGTCCAGGAAGACATTACACAGGTGGCAAACAGCACCAGATCAAATTATCCTCCTGGTTCCATATAGGTCCGGACAGGATGTTACAATAAAAGCATAGATTGGGACAGGACAGTGTGAAAACCCGTCAAGAACGGAGAAGATGAGGAGCCAAGAAGGGGAAGCAATCAGACTCGTGGAACTCTAGATATAACCTCAACCACTTTCCCAGCTGTCCAAACTCTGTGCCACCTCTCACTTCCCCAGCATCTTGTTGGTGTATGGAAGACAGGGGAGGGGAAGGACAAAATGCTTGAATATGACACTAATATCAACTCTATGGCTTATTTATCTATCACAATTCATCTAATATGACATAATAAACAATATTAATAACATAGAAACATGATATATACTCTAGAATGAATAAAATATATCATTACGTATGACTAGTGGTGGTGGTGGTGTTGTTGTTGGGTTATCAGGGCCACTGGCAGCATGAGCCGTATAGAGGTGGTGGTGGCAGCAGTGTTGTCAGTGGACTTCCACTAACATTGGAGGAGTTAAGTTTTGTGTCGTCCTTTTTCTATCACTTAATCGCTTAACTTGCTTGCTACACTGTTAATGCTACACTTTATCACTGACTGGCGCTATAGCCTTTATCGACTCCTGCTGCTTTAGTATCGTACATATCGTAGAATCACTGAATCACTGAAGAAGGCAGATTCTCCCTTCTCTCTTCCTCCTCCACTTTGGTACTTTGCTATGATTTCTTTCTTTAATTCTATCGTGTTTCTCACCTTTACCAAAGGCCTGGCACTAGGAGCTTTCTTTGGGGCCATGGTGGCTTATTTAGTGGTTGCAAGCACTGAATGCATCTGTGGCAGGCTTTGTGTGCGCAGGGCCACTGGAACACGTTCCGTACCACTGCAGAAATCCAAGGGAAAACACGATCCCAAAAATTCATGATAACCAAGACTCAGGAAAACCAAGGGTCCACTGTAAATGCCTCATAACGTGTTTGGAAAAATAAACACATAAGCAGTATAATGTGATCCTTTATTGACAACGTTTCACCCACGCAGTGGGCTTTATCGAGTCACAAACAGATCTACCTGGAAAATGAGTAACATGAATATATATAGGGTACTATAGTCAGGTGGAGAATGCTGGGTCAGGTGAAGAAAGCTGCATGTGACAGTCTTAAAAGTAGTGTGATAGTTTAAAACCTTGTGTGACTTAAAGGACCTGCAGTGTTCCATTCTTGAGTTCTAGGTGGGATAGCATTGAAGAAGTTTCTTGGCATTAAACATCTTCAACACACCCAGAGAAGACACTGCTGAGAAGAGATACATAGTCCTTCCCACCAACTCCATTTCCAAACACGTTTCCAACATTTTTTCTAAGACCTCATTCCAAGTATCCACCTCCACATCCACCACCATCAAGGACATTACCAGTAACAGACAGGAAAAGCTTCAATCCACGGCGGGGGGTATACACAATCCCTTGTAATGGCTGCAGCAAATTATACGTCGGCGAAACATCCAGAGACCTCCAAACACGCATTTCAGAACACCAGTACGCAGGCAGATCTGACGACTCAAGAAATGCCTGTGTTCAACACCGAAATTTACACAACCATTTAATCAACTACAGAAACGCAAGACTCGTCGCCAGAGAAGACAACACACAATACCGAAGAATCCTGGAATCATCACTTATCTGTATATCCAACAACTTCAACCAGAACAACGGCTTCTACAACATAGCTGAACCTATTGCAAAGAAACTTCTTCAACGCTATCCCACCTAGAACTCAAGAATGGAACACTGCAGGTCCTTTAAGTCACACAAGGTTTTAAACTATCACACTACTTTTAAGACTGTCACATGCAGCTTTCTCCACCTGACCCAGCATTCTCCACCTGACTATACCCTATATATATTCATGTTACTCATTTTCCAGGTAGATCTGTCTGACTCGATAAAGCCCACTGCGTGGGCGAAACGTTGTCAATAAAGGATCACATTATACTGCTTATGTGTTTATTTTTCCATTGAGTCGGTATTTTATACCATTTATTTCCCTCATGACGTGTTTACACTATCATAAATTAAGTTAGCAATAGAATTAGGCATTAAAAACAATAAAACACTAAAATGCACATACAATGCCCCATGGCCTGGTAGTTAAAGCTCTAGCTTCACATGGTGAGGGTCTGGGTTCAATTCCCGGTGAGGGTTAGAAACATTGGGCGTGTTTCTTTACACCGGTAGTCTGTGTTCACCCATCAGTAAAATGGGTACCTGGGTGTTAGTTGACTGGTGTGGGTCACACCCTGTGACAAAACTGACCTAATTTGCCGGAAATGCTCTGCATAACGAGCAGCATTGATGTCAGCTAGACCTTGTACATGTTATTTTTTTATTTTTTTATTAACACATCGGCCGATTCCCACCAAGGCAGGGTGGCCCGAAAAGAAAAACTTTCATCATCATTCACTCCATCACTGTCTTGCCAGAGGGGTGCTTTACACTACAGTTATAAAACTGCAACATTAACACCCCTCCTTCAGAGTGCCGGCACTGTACTTCCCATCTCCAGAACTCAAGTCCGGCCTGCCGGTTTCCCTGAATCCCTTCATAAATGTTACTTTGCTCACACTCCAACAGCACGTCAAGTATTAAAACCATATGCCTCCATTCACTCCTATCAAATACGCTCACACATGCTTGCTGGAAGTCCAAGCCCTCGCACACAAAACTTCCTTTACCCCCTCCCTCCAACCTTTCCTAGGCCGACCCCTACCCCGCCTTCCCTCCACTACAGATTTATACACTCTCGAAATCACTTTGTCTCGTTCCATTCTCTCTACATGTCCAAACCACCTCAACAACCCCTCCTCAGCTCTCTGGACAATCGTTTTGGTAATCCCGCACCTCCTCCTAATTTCCAAACTCCGAATTCTCTGCATTATATTCACACCACACATTGACCTCAGACATGACATCTCCACTGCATCCAGCCTTCTCCTCGTTGCAACATTCATCACCCATGCTTCACACCCATATAAGAGCGTTGGTATAACTATACTCTCATACATTCCCTCTTTACTTCCATGGACAAGGTTCTTTGTCTCCACAGACTCGAAGTGCTCCACTCACCCTTTTCCCTCATCAATTCTATGATTCACCTCATCCTTCATAGACCCATCTGCTGACATGTCCACTCCCAAATATCTGAATACATTCACCTCCTCCATACTCTCTCCCTCCAATCTGATATCCAATCTTTCGTCACCTATTCTTTTTGCTATCCTCATCACCTTACTCTTTCCTATATTCACTTTCAATTTTCTTCTTTTACACACCCTACCAAATTCATCCACCAACCTCTGCAACTTCTCTTCAGAATCTCCCAAAGCACAGTGTCATCAGCAAAAGCAACTGTGACAACTCCCACTTTGTATTTGCTTCTTTATCTTTTAGCCCAACACCTCTTGCCAAGACCCGCATTCACTTCTCTTACAACCCCATCTATAAATATATTGAACAACCACGGTGACATCACACATCCTTGTCTAAGGCCCACTTTTACTGGGAAATAGTCCCCTTCCCTCCTACACACTCTAACCTGAGCCTCACTATCCTCATAAAAACTCTTCACTGCTTTCAGTAACCTACCTCCTATTCCATACACCTGCAACATCTGCCACATTACCCCCCTATCTACCCTATCATACGCCTTTTCCAAATCCATAAATGCCACAAAAACATCTTTACCCTTATCCAAATACTGTTCACCTATATGTTTCACTGTAAACACTTGGTCTACACACACCCTACCTTTCCTAAAGCCCCCTTGTTCATCTGCTATCCTGCTTTCTGTCTTACTCTTAATTCTTTCAATAATAACTCTACCATACACTTTACCAGGTACACTCAACAGACTTATTCCCCTATAATTTTTGCACTCTCTTATGTCCCCTTTGCCTTTATACAAAGGAACAATACACGCTCTCTGCCAATCCCTAGGTACCTTACCCTCTTCCATACATTTATTAAATAATAGCACCAACCACTCCAAAACTATATCCCTACCTGCTTTTAACATTTCTATCTTTATCCCATCAATCCCAGCTGCCTTACCCCCTTTCATTCTACCCACTGCCTCACGAACTTCCCCTACACCCACAACTGGCTCTTCCACACTCCTACAAGATGTTATTCCTCCTTGCCCTACACACGAAATCACAGCTTCCCTGTCTTCATCAACATTTAACAACTCCTCAAAATATTCTCTCCATCTTCCCGATACCTCTAACTCTCCATTTAATAACTCTCCTCTCCTATTTTTAACTGTCAAATCCATTTGTTCTCTAGGCTTCCTCAACTTATTAATCTCATTCCAAAACTTTTTCTTATTTTCAACAAAATTTGCTGATAACATCTCACCCACTCTCTCATCTGCTCTCTTTTACATTGCTTCACCACTCTTTTAACCTCTCTTTTCTCTCCATATACTCTTCCCTCCTTGCATCACTTCTACTTTGTAAAAACCTCTCATATGCTAACTTTTCTCCCTTACTACTCTCTTTACATCATCATTCCACCAATCGCTCCTCTTCCCTCCCGCACCCACTTGCCTGTAACCACAAACTTCTGCTGAACACTCTAACACTACATTTTTAAATCTACCCCATACATCTTCGACCCCATTGCCTACACTCTCACTAGCCCATCTATCCTCCAATAGTTGTTTATATCTTACCCTAACTGCCTCCTCTTTTAGTTTATAAACCTTCACCTCTCTCTTACTTACTGATTCTATTTTCCTTGTATCCCATCTACCTTTTACTCCCACTGTAGCTATAACTAGAAAGTGATCTGATATATCTGTGGCCCCTCTATAAACATGTACATCCTGAAGTCTACTCAACAGTCTTTTATCTACCAATACATAGTCCAACAAACTACTATCATTACGCCCTACATCATATCTTGTATACTTATTTATCCTCTTTTTCTTAAAATATGTATTACCTATAACTAAACCCCTTTCTATACAAAGTTCAATCAAAGGGCTCCCATTATCATTTACACCTGGCACCCCAAACTTACCTACTACACCCTCTCTGCATGTTTCTCCCACTTTAGCATTTAGGTCCCCTACCACAATTACTCTCTCATTTGGTTCAAAAGTTCCTATACATTCGCTTAACATCTCCCAAAATCTCTCTCCTCTACACTCCTCTCTTCTCCAGGTGCATACATGCTTATTATGACCCACTTTTCGCATCCGACCCTTATTTTAATCCACATAATCCTTGAATTTACACATTCATATTCCCTCTTTTCCTTCCATAACTGATCCTTCAACATTATTGCTACCCCTTCCTTAGCTCTAACTTGTAGAAATAAAGATATTATTATTATTATCATCATTATTATTATTACTTACCTTAAAATATTTGTAGTCTTAACCCTTTCGGGGTCGGTGCCGTACTAGTACGTTTTACGCGCCAGGGTCGGTACCGTACTAGTACGCGTAAATTCTAGCGACCTCAAATTAAGTGGGAAATGGCTGGTAGGCCTACATACGAAAGAATGGGTTTGTGTGGTCAGTGTGCGCAGTATAAAATAATTCCTGCAGCACACACTGCATAATGAGAAAATACTGACCGTTTTTTTCGTTTAAAACAGCGACTTTGCAGTCTATTTTCGTATGTTATTTATTGATGTATTCTCGTTTTCTTGGTCTCATTTGATAGAATGGAAGATATATTACAGAAATAGATTTGATTTTGATTGGTTTGACGATAACAAGTATCTTGAAATTGAGTTCAAAGTAGTGAAAATGTTCGATTTTTGCCGATGTTCAAGAGTAAACAAATCACACCATGCATCCAATACACATCAACTGGCAAGTCTAATATTCTTGCACAAGTGCACTGATATTATTTGCACCGTTTTTACAATGATGCAGTTGTATACATAACAGTAAATCTTCTATTTTTTGTGAGAAAAAGAATTCAAAATGGAAAGCAAAATTAATGTAAGAGGGGCCCGGAGACGTGACTAATGAACAGAGATGATGTTATTTTAGTGCCAGGAATGTCTGCCTTGTTTATTCTGGACCCCATTTTGAAATTGGCATCCTTTGAAATTTGTGTGAAATTGGCCAAATTGCCATTTTCTGACCACTTTTTTGGGTAGTTGAAATTGGTAAATGGACGGTTTCTTGTACCCAATCGATAGACAAAATGGAGTTCTAGCGAAATAGCTATGATTTTAGTAGACTGAAACATTGGAATTGGCCAAAAATAGGGCTCAAAGTGGGCGAAATCGCCGATGCATAAGTATCGTCATGACCGATAACTTCGTGAGAGCAAAATTCCATAAGTTTTCCATCAAATTTCATACTTTTGGTGTCATTATGATCGGAAAAAGATTCTCTATCATTTCATAAGAAAACAATTTTTTTTTTTTTTCCAAAAAAATTTCGACCCTGAGAACAAGTTTGGGAGAGGGCCTGTTGACCCCCAAAGGGTTAATTAACCTTTCAGGGTCGCGAGGCCCTCTACCAAACTCGTTCTCAGGGTCGCAAATTTTTCATAAAAAACAAAAATGATTTTTTCTTATGAAATGATAGAGAATCCTTTTCTGATCATAATGACATCAAAAGTATGAAATTTGATGAAAAACTAACGGAATTATGCTCTCGCAAAGTTAGCGGTAATTGACGATGTTTACGCATTGGCATTTTGCCCACTTTGAGCCCTATTTTCGGCAAATTCCAATGTTTCAGTCTACCAAAATTTTAACTATTTCGCTAGAATTCCATTTGTTCTATCAATTGAGTACAAGACACCGCCAATTTACCAATTTGAACTACCCAATAAAGTTGTCCGAAATTGGCAATTTGGCCAATTTCACACAAATTTCAAAAGATACCAATTTGAAAATAGGGTCCAGAATAAACGAGACAGACATTCCTGGCACTAAAATAACATTTTATCGGTTCATTAGTCTCCAGGCTCCTCTTAGATTACTTTTGCTTTCAATTTTGATTTTTTATTCTCACAAAAAATAAGATTTTCTGTTATGTATACTATTGCATCATTGTAAAAATGGTATAAATAATATCAGCGCACTTGTGCAAGAATATTAGACTCGCCAGTTGATGTGTATTGGACGCATGGCGTGATTTGTTTACTCTTGAACATCGGCAAAAATCGAACATTTTTCACTACTTTGCGCTCAGTTTCAAGGTACTTGTCATCATGAAACCAATCAAAATTATCTGTATTTCTGTAATATATCTTCCATTCTATCAAATGAGACCAAGAAAATGAGAATACAACCATAAATACCATATGAAAATAGACTGCAAAGTCGCTGTTTTGAACCAAAAACAGTTTTTTTTTTTACCTCATTACGAACTGTGTGGTGCAGGATTTTTTTTATACTGCACACACTGACCGCACAGACCCATTCTCTCACATCTAGGCCTACCAGCCTGTTTCCACTTGATTTGATGGCGCTAGAATTTAACCCTAGTTCGTAAGCTGTACTAGTACGGCCGAAACTCTGAAAGGGTTAATGTAGGGGAAGAGGTGAGTAGTATTTATTGTAAGAGGTCAGATGTGGTAGCCTGCCTGGCTACTACACCTCACAATTATGTTTATTTGTTTTTATGTGATTACGTATATATATTTTATTTATATATACAGTGGAACCTCATTTAAATTAATTGAAATGCAATTAGTCCATTCCGGCTCTCAGGAACGACAAAATATGCTTCAATATTTCACCAATATCAACTCTACAGCTTATTTATCAATCACAATTCGTCTAATATAACATAATAAACAATATTAATAACATAGAAACATGATACATGTATATGCACTATAATGAATGAAATATTACGTATGTGAGTAGTGTTAAGTGGAGGCTGCACAGCAGCCATTGTTGTTGTGTATAGGGCCACCACGGCGGCCATTCCTACATACCTTCCCATGCTTTTATTATAACAGAAAATGGAGTGTTTGTAAGACAAACTCCATTAAATCACTACGTACATAGTTTCATAAGGAAAACACTTAATAATAATAATAATAATAATAATAATAATAATAATAATATGTAAAGAAATTATGTAGTAATACAGCATTTACCTTGGAGATGGAGAAGAGATGCTGGGCACATCGGCGTGTGCTGTCAGGAGTTCATTTCGTTTCGTCCTTTTTCAGAATGTTTCGGAAATGACTTATGCAAGCGTCATTACATAGCTCCAATGCACGACCACTTGAAACTTTCTCTGGGTGATACACTCTTAATCCTATGTACACTTAATTGCTACACGTAAGGAAAACACTCTGACTTTTTTGGGTTATCCTAGGTTCTTTGGGTTATCCTAGGTTCTGCTGCTATGTATGATAATCTATGTAACTGTATATTTGTGTATACCTGAATAAACTTACTAATTCCTTCACTCGCTAGGTAAGCCCCGCGAACAGCTGAGGCTTGTTTTGATATGCACTGCCATCTCGTGGTGGCATGCTCAAACTAACTTATTATACGTAGTACGTACATATTATTATAATTATTATAGTAAGTAAGTAAGTTTATTCAGGTATACACAAATACATTTACATAGATTATCATACATAGCAGCATATGTGTAGAGAACCTAGGATAACCCAAAAAAATAGTCAAGAGTGACTTACAGTGGTCCCTCGACTCACGTAATTAATCCGTTCCAGGAGCTATTACTTAACACAAAAAATACGTAATTCGAAACCTCATTTCCCATAAGAAATAATGTAAATACAATTAACCTGTTTCCACCCAAAAAATTTCAGCAAAAATTCATTTTTTTTAAGAATAAATACTATAGTTTTACATACAGAAAACAATGAGAAATAAATATAAAGCACTAATTTTAATGGATAAATGAACATTTGAATCAGTTTTACCTTTACTGAAGACTCTTGTTGGCGTATGAGAGAGGCAGGAGAGTTTGTTTGGAGGCAGGACAAGATGGCCCTTCAATACGACACTAATATGAACTCTGCGGCTTATTTATCTTGCACAATTCATCTAATATGACGTAATAAATAATATTAATAACATAGAAACATGATATAAACTCTAGAATGAATAAAACATGTCAGTACGAATCTAAGAACTGGTGGAGTGTCTTGTGTTATTGTTGGTTATAAGGCCATTGACCATAAGCCATGGTGGTAGTTGGTTTCAGCAGAAAGCAACCACCACTATCACACAAACAATGTGCATAATTTATAAATAAGAAACATTTACACTTTAATTTATAAATAAGAAATATTTACACTTTAATTTATAAATAAGAAATATTCATACTTATATAAATAAGAAATACTTACACTTACACTTGGAGGCGATGGTGGCACAGTACTGCGTTCTTGTCAGTGTCCCTATAATCTCAAACATTGTAGAAGTTAAGTTTTGAGTCGTCATTTTCTATCGATTAATTGCTTAACTTACTTAAGTAAGTAGGTTTATTCAGGTATACACAAATCCAGTTATACATAGATTATCATATATAGCAGCATATGTGTAGAAAACCTAGGATAACCCAAAAAAGTCAGACAGAGTGACTTATTTCCATTGCTACACTTTATCACTGGCTGGTGCTATAGCTTTTATCGACTTGTGAAGCTTCTTTGGACCCATGGTGACTTATTTCACAGTGACAATCACTAAACCACCAAAAAAGACACCAAATGTATTGTGAATGTTTGAAAGAGCGCGCTGGGTAATGTTCTCTCAATGGTAAACAACGCTTCACTGTCGTCCTGCGCAGGCGCAGGGCAGGCGCGGAGCAGGCAGACAGGTCTAATACGTTACGATACACGAGTCCATTTACGATACATGATATCGAAAAAAGCTTACGTTACACAATTTTTACGATATATGAGCCTTACGTTACTCGGGTCCACTGTATTTCCATTGGGGTATTACGTATTATTATACTATTATTATTATACAGTGGACCCCCGAGTTTCGTAAAAACTTCACTCCTGAAGTCTGCTCAAGTGCCATTACTGAACGAATTTACCCCCTTAAGAAAAAATGTCACGTAGGTTAGTCTATTTCAGACCCCAAAAAATACTTTTCCACAAGCACTTACAATATTATACTTAAATAAATGTACGATTTCCGGGGTTTACGAAACTCGGGGGTCCACTGTACGTATTATTATATTATTATTATAATATACGTATTATTATTATTATTATTATTACGTATTATTATTATTAATTAGTACATACGTACTAATTGGACAGTGACGTCAATTTGTTTACTCTTGAACATCGGCAAAAATCAAACATTTCTGCGACTTAGAGCTCAATTTCAATGTACTTTTCCTTGTGAAACCAATCAAAATCATATCTATTTCTGTTATATATCTTTCATTCTATCAAATGATACCAAAAAAACGAGAATACAACCAAAAAAAACATACGAAAATACGTATATCACTAATAGGCGGCTAATGGCTGGGAAGTGAACTCTGTTATTTATGGTCCGATTTCTTTCATTTTTGGTGTACATTAAGAAGCATCTTTCCGTCATACATTGCCCAAGTTTCAATAAGATAGTCCAACAAACAAATGAGATGCAATTCCCTAGATCAAGAGCAAGAGCCCCTCACCAGCATCAAGGAACTTCCCTTGAGGCCCGCTCACATTTGGAAATTTCGCTCACGTATAGAAGCAAAAAATCGACCAAGCGACTGCTCGTATCTGGAAAAACTCGCACGTGGTGAGCGGTCTTTCAGATACGGTGTGCGCCACCCGGTTTGTTTACATTTTCCGTAAGCACATCTTTCTATTATGTAATAATCACTCTTGGGCACATTAAATGTCCAATTTTACGTCAATATAGACATTTTCATTAATCCATCTATGATATTTTCTTCAAATTTATGTAAGAAACACGTTACATAGCATATAAACATGCTGTTTATATGCTATGTAGGTGTGGTTGCCGTGCGGAGGGAAAACATTACGTAATATTAATAATAATCACTCTTGGGCACATTAAATGAGAACAACATGACGTTCAATGGTGATAAGTTTCAGCTGCTTAGGTATGGAAAAAATGAAGAACTCAAAAGGAACACTATATACAAAATGCAAGAGGGTCACCACATAGAGCGAGGGGAGCGCGTGGAGGACTTAGGAATAATTATGTCTGCTGATCTGTCTTTTAAAGACCATAACAAGACAAAGATCACAGCAGCCGGGAGAGATGACGGGGTGGGTATTGAGAACTTTCAAAGCAAGGGAAGTAATGCCGATGGTGACACTCTTCAAATCGTTAGTGCTCCCTCACTTAGAATACTGCTCTGTGCTGATGGCCCCGTTCAGGGCAGGAGAAGTATCAGAGCTGGAACAAATTCAGAGATCGTTTACGACTCACATTTAGCCATTGAAACATCTAAATTATTGGGAACGCCGTCAAGTCTTGAACATGTACTCATTGGAGCGGAGGAGAGAGAGATACATGATAATATATACTTGGAAAGTACTTGAGGGCCTGGTCCCAAATCTGCACACTGCCATAACAACATACTGGAGTGAGAGATATGGGAGAAAGTGTAAAATAAACCCAGTGAGGAGCAGGGGTGCGGTGGGGACAATACGGGAGCACTGTATTAACATCCGGGGTCCCAGACTATTCAACATCTTACCAGAAGATATCCGAAACATGGCTGGAACCAGTGTAGAAGCCTTGAAGAGAAAACTGGACAAGTATCTTCATCGGGTGCCAGATCAACCAGGCTGTGATGGATATGTGGAGCAGTGGGCCTCCAGCAGCAACAGCCTGGTTGACCAGGCAAGCACCAGACGAGCCTGGCCCATGGCCGGGCTCAGAGAGTAGATAAACTCTCGGAACTCTTCAAAGGTATATCAAAGGTATATCATTTTACGTTATTATAGACATTTTCATTAATTCATCTATGATATTTTCTTCAAAATTATTTAAAAAACACGTTACATAGCATATAAACATGATACATACACCCACAGAATAAAAATTGACAAATATGAGATTTGTTAACCAAGCAACTTTGTAGGAGTGTCGGAAGAATTACGTTTTCTCTAGTCAAACACTGAGGGATAACTGTAGAAAAATATTCCTTACATATGCCTTCACTCTATATATGGCTATTCACGACCCTTCATTTTTATTATGATAATAATAATAATACTATCATTAACTCTAAAATAGTGTGTTGCATGAGAATGGGAGTGTTGCTGTTTGTTTATTTTGTACTAACTTGTACACAGTGTAAGAGTATTTGTATTGTGAGGTAATTATTATAATAAAAAAAATTATTTTGAGGTAAAAGTTTCACAAACTCTTACAAACGTATGTGAATGAACTAAAAGTGGACACATATTAATCACATTCATTTCGCTTGACCGAGTGATCGCCCACTACCTGTTAAGTTTTTTTTTTTTTTTACCTTGTCTGAACTCCGTATCTTGTTCTCTCTCTCGTTTACTCTTTCGTTAACTAGTTGGCTCTCATTGACTATGGCGTCTAAGCTTAGTTGTGATAAAAGGAGGAGTCGTAAGCCTCTTACTTTATGTGCCAAGTTAGAAATGATTAAACTCAGTGAACTGACTTTTTTGGGTTATTCTAGGTTCTCTATGCATATTCTGCTATGTATGATAATCTATGTAACTGTATTTGTGTATACCTGAATAAACTTACAGTGGACCCTCGCTATTCAAACTTAATCCGTTCCAGGAGATTGTTCTTAACATGAAATGTTCGAAAGGCGATTTAATTTTTCCCATAAGAAATAATGGAAATACAATTAATCCGTTCCAGAAACCCAAAAATATTAAAAAAATAATATATTTTAATAAAATTAAGCTTCTACATAGACAAAAACATTAAATACTACAGTGCTGTACTACTAAAAGTATTAGTAAATAAATGCAAGTCTTTTTACTTACCATTATTGAAGATTGTTGATGGCATATGGAAGAGAGGGAGGAGGAGTGAGGGAGGGAGGGGTTAGTGTTTGGAAGGGGAATCCCCCTCCAGAAGGACTTCAGGTATCAAAGCCCTATCTGGGGTTACTTCTTTTCTTTGTCTATTAATCCCACTAGGACCAGCTTGGGAGTCACTGGACACTTTAACAAAATAACTGTCCACAGTCCTCTGTTTCTGGTGCCTTTTCAACATGTTCCTGAAGAAGGACATTGTTTGGTCACTGAACATGCTGCTGTTATGGCTGGTTTGAGCTTGTTCAGGGTGGTATTTTTCAACAAAAGTTTGCAACCTATTCCACATTGTACACATCTCCTTAATCTCTGAAGAAGGCACCTTCTTCAGCCCCTCTTCCTCCTCCTCCTCCCGTGAATCAATAGCCTCAAATCTGGTCTGATGCTCTTCCATTTCCAGTTGTTGCAGCTCTTGAGTTGTTAGCTCTACCCTGTGGCCCTGTACTAACTCTTCCACATCCTCGCCACTCACCTCCAACCCCAGGGACTTGCTCAATTCCACAATAGAGTCCACAACAGGCACAGGGTCGGCAGGGTCAGGGTCATCCTCAAACCCTTCAAAATCCCTCTGTTGGACACAACCTGGCCACAATGGTCTCCAAGCAGAGTTCAAAGTCCTGGAAGTCACTCCCTCCCAAGCCTTGCCTATAAGGCCTATGCAGCTGTAGATATTGAAGTGATTCTTCCAGAACTCTCTAAGGGTCAATTCACTGTCTGAGGTCATTTCAAAGCACTTTTCAAACGCTGCTTTTGTGTAGAGTTTTTTGAAGTTACAGATGACCTGCTGGTCCATGGGCTGGAGGAGAGGAGTGGTGTTAGGAGGCAAGAACTTCAGTTTTATAAATTTGAAGTCTTCACACAGTAGGTCTTCCATGTTTTGAGGATGTGAAGGAGCATTGTCCAGTAACAGGAGGCACTTTTTGTCCAAACCCTTATCCTATAGGTATTTTCTCACACTGGGGCCAAACACTTCATGGATCCAGTCACTGAAAAGGTGCTTTGTGACCCATGCATTCTGACTAGATCTCCACAAGACACACAATCTACTTTTGATGACATTGTGTCTCTTGAACACACTGGGATTTTCTGAGTGATACACTAGTAAAGGCTTCAATTTAAAATCCCCAGTATCATTACTACACATCATGAGAGTTAGCCTGTCTTTCATAGGCTTGTGTCCTGGCAGTGCTTTTTCCTCCTGAGTAATGTAGGTCCTGTTGGGCATTTTCTTCCAAAACAGGCCTGTTTCGTCACAATTGAACACTTGTTCAGGTTTCAATTTTTCAGTCTTTATGTAGTCCTGAAACTCGTTTATGAATTTTTCAGCTGCATGTTTGTCTGAACTGGCAGCCTCACCATGCCTTACCACATTATGTATGCCACTACGATTTTTAAATCTCTCAAACCAGCCTTTGCTGGCTTTAAATTCACTACCATTACAATCAACACTGGTTGCAGGCATTTTCTTTGCAAGATTGGCATGCAAGTTCCTTGCCTTTTCACAAATGATTGACTCCAACACACTATCACGTGCTAACTCTTTATCCTTGATCCACACCAGCAACAACTTCTCAATCTCTTCGATTATTTGTGGTCTATTTTTGGCTCGCACAGTAACACCTTTTGCAACATCAGCTTCCTTAATTTCTTCCTTCTTAAGCAGGATAGAAGCGATAGTTGACCTGTTTTTGCCATATATCTTGTTTTTGCAAGATCACACATTCGCACACCACTCATATTTTTGTATTATTTCCTTCTTCATTTCTACGGTGTTTCTCACTTTCATCAGCCCAAGGGTACCACTAGGAACTTTCTTGGGACCCATGGTAGCTTATTTCACAGTCGCACTTAATGAACAAACTCCAAAAAATTATAATTAAGTGTGAAATGTCTGGAGGAGCGTGCAGGGTATTGTTCTCTCGAGTGTAAACAACGCGGGACTGGCTCTCCACGCCTGCGCGGTGAGGCACCCAAGTGCCTGGGTGGACAGGTCACGAAACGCATTCGTTCGACTCGCGATAATTGTTCGCATGACGATATCGATTTTCTTGTACTAATGACGATTTGTTCGACTGCCGAGCCGTTCGAATAGCGGGGGTCCACTGTACTAACAAGGTATATGTTGATCGCTGAGATAGCCATCAAATACAGTTACATATAGCAGCATGTGTGTAGAGAACCCAGGATAACCCAAGAGTGTCAGCTAACACTCTTGCTAGGAGCTAATGCTGCTGGGGATTGCAAATTAAAACCTATGATAATTTATCACTCAGAGAATCATAGGTCCCTAAAGAACTATGCAAAAGGTAGCCTCCCTGTTTATTATAAATCCAGTTTGAAAGCTTATTCCTAGTATATATCCTTTATAGTATAATAACATATAACTCCTACAGTGTATAATATTAAGGTATTAAATGGAAATAAGTCACTCTATCTGACTTTTTTGGGTTGTCCTAGGTTTTCTACACATATGCTGCTATGTATGCTAATTCTATGTAACTGTATTTGTGTATACCTGAATAAACTTACTTACTTTTCATAAATTGGTTCACAGACTATTTTAAGCCTACAGTTGAGGCTTACTGCAAGGAAAAGAAAATTCCTTTTAATGTTTTACTTGTTTTAGACAATACCCTGCCACTCACCTCTCACACATCAATGTTAATACTTTAAGGTAAGTAATAAGTGTACTCTGTGTGTATGTATCTTACTTTTTATTGTGTTTTTTAATGCCTAGTGCTTTTGCTAACTTAATATAAGTTAGTGTAAGCTTGTTGTCTGGCATTTATATGCATTTAGAAGTGGAAAAAAATAGCGTTCTGCTTTTCGGCGATGTCTGCTTTAAGGCACTAGCCTGGAATCTAACCTGTCGTGTAAGTGGGGCCCTACTGTACTTATTGAGATATAAGGTGGTGAATTTGGCCCTAGATGCTGCCTGTACAAACTTGTGATTAAGCAGAGTTGGTTCACTTTTTTGAACATATGATTGCACTGGATAACTGTTTGATATAGCTGGTTTGGGCCGCTTCATGGCTATTTTAATCAGACACCCAAATACGTAAACGTACATGTTAAGCCTTTGTCCAGCCAGATTTTTTTGTCCGTTTTAGCCGATATCCACTTTATGGAGGTCTGTTTTATTGGATGTTTACTGTACCCTCACAACTTAAATGTCATTATATCTTTTGGCCTTTCTTATTCCTCTCTCTTTTTTTTTCTTTCCTAAATTGAATATGTTGGTCCATCAAGAGGGGACAGGTGACCCTCTCCTCTCTTGATTAACCTGTCAAATATTTTAATCTATTACACAGATAACCAGTACATAGGAGAAAGAAACTTATGACGACTTTTTAGTGTGTGACTTAATTAATGATCAAAACGTCGTCATAAGTTTGTTTTTCCTCTGTGCCGGTTATTTGTGTATGTATTCTAGTAACGGTATTATGCCTTTTTGTTCTTCATTTTAGTCTATTGTTTATCCATTTAGGGTCATTTATGTTTGATCTAATTTCTCTGTTAGGAATATATGCAACTTTCATGATGACCTGGAAAATGTCATATTGGCAACCACTTCCTCCAACCTCTGTTTAGGCTCCCTCTTCATACTCCCCAGTCAGGTCAGCCCCATCTACACTACTCCGGTAATCCCTCAGCCACACATAGTTCACTGCACAAAAATCAGAGACATTAACTTTATTATCATTATTTAGATAGCTCTACGAGATATTCAAATGAAGCGATTTGTTTTTCTTTTCTCCAAGTTCTTCACTAGCCTCAATATCACTTGTCAGAGCTTCTATGTTTATGAGACCCAAGTCCAGCAATTTATTTATGCTAGTTGCTTCTGACACAAACTCATTTAAAAAGTACAGTGGTCCCTCGGTTTTCGCCGAAAATTCGTTCCAGAATGCTGCTCAAGTGCCATTACCGAACGAATTTACTTCCTTAAGAAATATTGTCACGTAGTTAGTCTATTTCAGACCCCCAAAAATACACTTGCAACAGCACTTACGAAAATACACTTACATAAATGTTCGAGTTTGGAGATGCACGAAAACCGAGGGACCACTGTATAGTCTTGGAATGTTTGTGGAAAGTCACTAGACTCAATTTGGCTAAACCTAAAATCTCTCATTATACTACAATTTTCTATCTAGATGCCTTAGCAGTTTGGTCCCACAGAAGCTTCCAGCAGTCACTATGTAGGTTTATAGGTGTGTAGATCACTCCTAACATTAGTTTTTCACATCCTTCAAGAAACTGCTGCCATATAAATTCCATTTTGACTTCATCTTTCTTTATATTATGTCTAGTGTGCCAATTTAAATTTCTCCCTGATATACATGGCAACTCTTCCACTTTTCCTGGTGACTGTCTTTGTGTATTAACTTATACCACTGTATGTGTATTAGCTTATACCTCTGTGTGTGTATTAACTTATACCCCTGTATGTGTATTAACTTATACAGTGGACCCTCGGTTAACGAAAAAAATTCATTGCAGAAGCCTGCTCAAGTGCCATTACCGAACGAATTTACATCCTTAAGAAATAATGTCATGTAGGTTAGTCTATTTCAGACCCCCAAAAATACACTTCCACAAGAACTTACCAAATTATACTTACATAATTGCACGATTTCCGGGGTATTCGTTAACCGAGGGTCCACTGTACCTCTGTATGTGTATTATACTCCTCCCTGTATGTGTATTATACTCCTCCCTGTATGTGTATTATACTCCTCCCTGTATGTGTATTATACTCCTCCCAGTATGTGTATTCTACTCCTCCCTGTGTGTGTATTATACTCCTCCCTGTATGTAGCAGGCAGTATGCATATACAGTGGACCCCCGAGTATCGTAATTAATCCGTTCCAGGAGCTAGTACTTAACACGAAGTTTACGAAATTCGAACCATTATTTCCCATAAGAAATAATGTAAATACAATTAATCCGTTCCACAAAAAAATATTCACATACTAAATTAAAAACAATATATATACAGTGGTACCTCGAGTTACGATATTTTTTCGTTCGAGAATGCTATTCAAGTGCCATTACCAAACGAATTTATCCCCATAAGGAATAATGTAAAATAGACTAGTCCTTTTACACCCCCAAAAATATACTTACAAAAGCATTTAAAAAAATAAACTTACATAAAAGGGCGATTTTGGGGACCATCGTAACTCGAGGTACCACCGAGGCAGGTCACCCTGCCTCGGTGGGAGACGGCCGACTTGTTGAAAAAAAAAAAAAAAAATA
This sequence comes from Cherax destructor, assembly GCA_009830355.1. NCBI lineage: Eukaryota > Metazoa > Arthropoda > Malacostraca > Decapoda > Parastacidae > Cherax > Cherax destructor. The sequence continues at coordinate 259 of WNWK01021758.1, read as the reverse complement.
TATATATACATTTACTTACTTTTATTGAAGAGTTGCAGGCATCTGGAAGGTAGAGTTGCTGATAGGGGCAGGGAGTTAGTGGTTGGAAGGGAAATCCCCCTCCAAAAGGACTTCAGGTAACAAGTCCCTCTCTGGGGTTACTTCCCTTCTTGGTCTTTTAATGCCACTAGGACCACCTTGAGAGTCACCAGACCCCTGCCTGGTAAAGTAACTGTCCAGAGTCCTCTGTTTCTGGCGACCCTTCAACACTTTCCTAAAG
>WNWK01021757.1:0-33638 GCA_009830355.1 Cherax destructor | reverse complement strand
GGCTAGTCTTTTAAACCCCCGGGTGTCCCGAGGTTAGTAAATACCCCGGGGGTAAACACTGGGGCTAGTATATAACACCGTGTGAAACTCGGGAAGTTTTAAACACGTGGTGAACACTGAGGTTAGTAATAAAAAAGTGGGAACCCCCGGGGTATAAATCCCCGTGGTGAAACTGGGGGAAGTCAAAAAAACCCCGGGGTAACTTTTTAAAAAGACTATTTTTAAAAAAAACCCCCTGGGAAAAAGGGTGTCAAAAACCCCTTGGTGAACATGGGAGATGGATAAACCCTGGTAACATGGGGCAATTTTTCCCGGTGGTGAAACTCGAGGTTCATAAAACCCCGGGAAAACATTGGTAGTTTTAAACCCCCCTTTGAAATCAAAAAATTTCTTTAAAAATAAAGGGGAAACTGGGTTTTATAACAAGGGGAAAAACCCCGGGGGAAAAATTTTTTTTAAAACCCTGTGGGAACACTGAGGCTAGTCATATAACACAGGTGAACACTGAGGTTTTCATATAACACCGTGGTGAACACGGGGAAGTCATGAAACCCCCGGGTTGAACTTTCGGCTGTCATATAACACGTGGTAACATTCGAGACTCGTCATACAACAGTGGTGAACACTAGGCTAGGTATAACAACGTGGTGAACACGAGGCTAGTCAAAAAACACCGTGGTGAACACTGAGGCAAATCATTTAACACCGTGGTGAACAGTTAGGTTTTTTATAACATGGTGAACACCGAGGCTAGTCATATAACGTGGTAAAACATTCGGTGCTTAACACCGGGTGAACACTCGAGGCTGTCAAAAAACCCCCTGAAAAATTAAAACTAGCATATAACCCCGTTTTTCACTGAGGCTGGGCAAAAACAACGTAAAACCCCCGGGCTGTAAAAACCCGGTGAAACTAAAGGAAGTTTTTTCCGTGGTAAACATTGGGGGAAAAATCTTTAAACCGTGGTAACAGGTGGGGGCTATTTTTTAAACACCGTGGCCCCGAGGCTTCAAACACCAGGTAAACACTCGAGGCTAATTTAACCCGGGGAAACGAGGATTTACCCCCCAATCAAAATGGTGTTAAAAAATTTTACCCCCCCGGGGCAGTAAAGGGGGCCCCATCAGACCTGATGTTTGACCCGGGGCCCCCGGTTGACAGTGCCGAGATTTCCCCCTTAACAAACTGAGATTTCCCCCCGCCCCTGCCCCCGGGGGAGTGTCGAACTTCCCATATACACTGCGGAGATTTCGGAGACTTCCCTCAACACTGGAGAGTTCACAGCTCCCTGATACACCTGGGATGTTCAACAGACAGCCCTGGAGATTGACCTTCATGCTGGTGACGGCCTTGACTATTACGGGGCTTATTCACCAACCGCTGTGTTCCGGAATTATCCAAAAAAATGGACGTTCCCGGGTTTATTCCTAAAAGGGGGACATTAAACGGGCCCCCTTTGTGACATGGAACAGGTGGTGTCTTGTTAACGGGAAAAGGTGGTGTCTTTTTACACTGGAAAGGTTGTCTTGTGGGGATCCTGGGGGTGGTTTTTGTGACCCTGGTAACAGGGGGGTTTTTTGGACCCTGGTAACAGGGGTTTCTTGTGTGACCCTGGAACAGGTGGTGTTTTTGGGACACGGGGAACGGGGGGTTCTTGTGTGACACTGGTAACAGGTGGTGTCTTGTGTGACATTTGGTGTCGGGGTTTTTGGGTGTAGTCAGTCATTTTTTTAAATAGCACCAAGGTTGAGTCTTTATTTGATGTGTTTTAAAACCCCGGGGGTAAAAAGGTTTTTTTGAGATGGGTTCATGATGCAAGGAAGGGGGTCAGGGGCCCCGGGAAAAAAGGGGGGTGTCGGTAAAGAAAAAAAAGGCTTGGGGGGTAACCGCGGGGTTCAGGGAAGATAAGGGGGTTTGGGGCCCCCGGAAAGGGGGCCAAAGACAAAGAAGTATCATGACGGGTTTTATGTCCGGGTTGACACTGAAATAAAAAGGACTTGACATACCCCAATACTTGATTTTACTTTTTTTTTTATCCTGTACTGTGATTTTGGGAAAAAAAGGGGTTTTCACGATTATTAGATTTTTGTTTTTTTGATTATATTTTATATTAATAATATATTTTTAAAAAATAAAAACTGAAAATGAGATTTATCATATCCAAAATTCTTTTTTTAAAAAACTTTTTTTTTTTAAATTAAAAATTTTGTGGGGATATTTTTTTCCCCCGGGGAAAATGATTTTTGGGAAAAAAATATTTTTGGACCTAAATTTTTGGTGTGGTATTTTGGGGGGGGGGGTTTGGCCCAAATCTAACAATGGAGTTGGGAATCCCTGGGGCAGTAAATTGGTTAAAGACCTGATGTTTGACTGCCGGGCCGGTTTTGATAAAAGTTAACGATTTTTCCCCCCAATACAACATGGGGGTTCACCAGCCCCCTGATACCCTTTAGGGAGGGGGGGGAACTTCCCATATACACTGCGGGAGACCCCCCAGGGATTCCCCCCATAAAACACGGGAGAGTTACTTTCCCTGATACCCGGGGGGCAAAGACAGACCTGGAGATTGCCCCCATGTGGTGACCCAGACATCTACTTTTTTAAACCCCCGAGACTTTTTCCCCCAAGATTTTATGAAATGGACTGTTTTAACTTTTTACCAAAAAGTTGGAAGGTAAAGGGGGTTCTTGTGTGACACTGGTAACGGGGGGCCCCGGGGGACACTGGAACAGGGGTGTCTTGGGGACACTGGAACAGGTGGTTTTTTTGGTGACCCTGGTAACAGGTGGTGTTTTGGCCCTGGTAACAGGTGGTGTCTTGGGGGACCCTGGTAACAGGGGGTTCTTGTGTGCCCGGGGGTAACAGATGGTGTCTTGTGGACACTGGAAACAGGTGGTGTCTTGGGGACACTGGTAACAGGGGGTCTTGGGGACACTATGTGGTGGGGGGTTTTTTTAGTTTTAAAGCAGTCATTTTTTTGGACGACACGACACAGGGGGAGTGGGATTTGATGTTTTCATAACGCGGTAAAAAAGGTTTGTTAGAGATGGGATGAAGGAAGGGTGTTTTTGGGTGAGAGAAGGGTGTCGTGTGACACGAAGAAAGGCGGGGGGGGGGTGCACCGGGGCGTGTCGTGACACAGAGAAGGGGTGGGGGGGGACCCGTGAAAAGGCGTGCCATAAAAAAAAGAAGTATCATGACAAGGGGGGAGTGTCCTGCGGAACTAGAAGAGGGGGGACGACACTACACCGAATACTTGATTTTACGGACTTTTTTCCTTTTACTGTGATTTTGTGAAAAAAAGGTTTTTACACAGATTATTAGGGTTAATGTTTATTCAGATTATATGTTTTTTTAAATTTAAAAATATATATTTAATATAATAAAAACTGAAAATAAATTTTACCAGTACCCCAAAAAATGTTTATTACAAATGTTCTTTTTTTGTAATACTAGTCATATCCCCAAAATGGTGAAATCCGGGGGTAGTCATATAACACGGTGGTGAACACTGAGGTTAGCAAAAACCCCTAGTGAACACCGTGGATAGTCATAAAACAGAATGAACATTCAGCAGTAAAACACCCGGGAACATTGAGACAGTCAATAACACCGGGCCTAAGCTAGTCATAACACCGTCTTGAACACTCGAGGCGTCATAAACACCGTGGTAAAATGATGCTAGTCATAAACACCGTGGTGAAAAACTGAGGAAAATCTTATAATACCGTGGTGAACACTGAGGCTATCATATAACATAATGGTGAACACTGAGGCTAGTCTTTAACCCCGGGGAAACTGAGGCTAGTCATATAACACCGTGGTGAACACTGGGGGCGGGGGCATATAACACCGTGGTGAACACTGATGGGCCATTTAAAGTGGTGAACATTCGAGGCAGTCATAAAAATGTGGGGAAATGTGAGGCTAGGATAAACACAGTGGTAAAACTCGAGGCTAGTCAAAAAACAAAGTGGGAACACTGAGGCAAGTCTTTTTAAAAGGGGTTTTTCACTGATAGTTTTTAACACATTTTGGGAAACCGAGACTAGTCCCTATAACAACCCCTTGTAACACTCGGGGGTAGGAAATAACACCATGGGTGAACACTCAAGGATAGTCATATAAATGGGAACACTGAGGAAAATCATAAAACACCGTGTTGAACACCAGGCTAGTCAAAAACACCGTGTTGAACCCGAGGCTAGGGGCATAAAAACCGGGGGGGGCACTTGAACACACGGGGGGAGTCAGAACACCGTGGTGAACATTCAGACTATTCATAAACATGGTGAAATTGAGACTAGTCATTTAACACCTGGTGAACACTCGAGGCTAGTCATATAACACAGGGGGGAACGGTCGGGCTATCATATAAACCGGGAACACTGGGCTAGTTTTAAACCCCGTGGGGGGCGGTCGGGTAGTCATATAACCCGTGGTGAACAGTCAGGCTAGTCATATAACCCCGGGGGGAACACTCGGGCTAATCATGTAACACCGTGGGAACATTCGAGGCTAGTCATATAACACCGTGGTGAACATTCGAGGCCCGCATATAACACAGTGGTGAACATGAGTAGGCATATAACACCGTGGTGAAAACTCGTGGCTAGTCATATAACACCGTGGTAAAAACCCCGGGGGTTTGAAATAACATGGTGAAACTGGGCAAGTCACATAACACCGTGGTGAACACTCGAGGCTAGTCATATAACACCGTGGTGAACACTCGAGGATAGTCATATAACACAGTGGTGAACACTCGAGACTAGGCATATAACACCGTGGTGAAAACTCGTGGCTAGTCATATAACACCGTGGTGAACACTCGAGGTTAGTGAAATAACACCGTGGTGAACACTCGAGGCAAGTCACATAACACCGTGGTGAACACTCGAGGTTAGTGAAATAACACCGTAATGAACATTCGAGGCTAGTCATATAACACCGTGGTGAACATTCGAGGCTAGTCATATAACACAGTGGTGAACACTCGAGACTAGGCATATAACACCGTGGTGAAAACTCGTGGCTAGTCATATAACACCGTGGTGAACACTCGAGGTTAGTGAAATAACACCGTGGTGAACACTCGAGGCTAGTCATATAACACCGTGGTGAACACTCGAGGATAGTCATATAACACTGTGGTGAACACTAGAGGCTAGTCATATAACACCGTGGTGAACACACGAGGCTAGTCAAATAACACCGTGGTGAACACTCGAGGCAAGTCATATAACACCGTGGTGAACATTCGAGACTAGTCATATAACACCGTGGTGAACACTCGAGGCTAGTCATATAATACCTTGGTGAACACTCGAGGATAGTCATATAACACCGTGGTGAACACTAGAGGCTAGTCATATAACACCGTGGTGAACACTCGAGGCTAGTCATATAACACCGTGGTGAACATTCGAGACTAGTCATTTAACACCGTGGTGAACACTCGAGGCTAGTCATATAACACAGTGGTGAACACTCGAGGCTAGTCATATAACACAGTGGTGAACACTCGAGGCTAATCATTTAACACCGTGGTGAACACTCGAGGCTTGTCATATAACACAGTGGTGAACACTCGAGGCTATTCATATAACACCGTGGTGAACACTCGAGGATAGTCATGTAACACCGTAATGAACATTCGAGACTAGTCATATAACACTGTGGTGAACATTCGAGACTCGTCATATAACACCGTGGTGAACACTCGAGGCTAGGCATATAACAACGTGGTGAACACTCGAGGCTAGTCATAAAACACCGTGGTGAACACTCGAGGTAAGTCATTTAACACCGTGGTGAACAGTTGAGGCTAGTCTTATAACACCGTGGTGAACACTCGAGGCTAGTCATATAACAGTGGTGAACATTCGAGGCTAGACATATAACACCGTGGTGAACACTCGAGGCTAGTCATGTAACACCGTGGTTAACATTCGAAACTAGTCATATAACACCGTGGTGAACACTCGAGGCTAGGCATATAACAACGTGGTGAACACTCGAGGCTAGTCATAAAACACCGTGGTGAACACTCGAGGCAAGTCATTTAACACCGTGGTGAACAGTTGAGGCTAGTCTTATAACACCGTGGTGAACAGTTGAGGCTAGTCTTATAACACCGTGGTGAACACTCGAGGCTAGTCATTTAACACCATGGTGAACACTCGAGGCTAGTCATTTAACACCGTGGTGAACACTCGAGGCTAGTCATATAACACAGTGGTGAAATCTCGAGGCTAGTCATATAACACGGTGGTGAACACTCGAGGTTAGTCATATAACACCGTGGTGAACACTCGAGGATAGTCATGTAACACAGTAATGAACATTCGAGACTAGTCATATAACACCGTGGTGAACATTCGAGACTAGTCATATAACACCGTGTTGAACACTCGAGGCTAGTCATATAACACCGTCTTGAACACTCGAGGCTAGTCATATAACACCGTAATGAACACTCGATGCTAGTCATAAAACACCGTGGTGAACACTCGAGGCAAGTCTTATAATACCGTGGTGAACACTCGAGGCTAGTCATATAACACCATGGTGAACACTCGAGGCTAGTCATGTAACACCGTAGTGAACACTCGAGGCTAGTCATATAACACGTGTGAACACTCGAGGCTAGGCATATAACACCGTGGTGAACACTCGATGCTAGTCATTTAACACCGTGGTGAACATTCGAGGCTAGTCATATAACACTGTTGGGAAATGTCGAGGCTAGGCATATAACACCGTGGTGAACACTCGAGGCTAGTCATAAAACAAAGTGGTGAACACTCGAGGCAAGTCATTTAACACGGTGGTGAACACTCGAGGCTAGTCATTTAACACAGTTGTGAACACTCGAGACTAGTCATGTAACACTGTGGTGAACACTCGAGGGTAGGCACATAACACCATGGTGCACACTCTAGGATAGTCATATAACACCGTGGTGAACACTCGAGGATAGTCATATAACACCGTGTTGAACACTCGAGGCTAGTCATATAACACCGTGTTGAACACTCGAGGCTAGTCATATAACACCGTGGTGAACACTCGAGGCTAGGCATATAACACCGTGGTGAACACTCGATGCTAGTCATTTAACACCGTGGTGAACATTCGAGGCTAGTCATATAACACTGTGGGAAATGTCGAGGCTAGGCATATAACACCGTGGTGAACACTCGAGGCTAGTCATAAAACAAAGTGGTGAACACTCGAGGCAAGTCATTTAACACGGTGGTGAACACTCGAGGCTAGTCATTTAACACAGTTGTGAACACTCGAGACTAGTCATGTAACACCGTGGTGAACACTCGAGGGTAGGCACATAACACCATTTGAACACTCTAGGATAGTCATATAACACCGTGGTGAACACTCGAGGATAGTCATATAACACCGTGTTGAACACTCGAGGCTAGTCATATAACACCGTGTTGAACACTCGAGGCTAGTCATATAAAACCGTGGTGAACACTAGAGGCTAGTCATATAACACGGTGGTGAACACTCGAGGATAGTCATATAACACGGTGGTGAACACTCGAGGCAAGTCATATAACACTGTGGTGAACACTCGAGGCTAGTCATATAACACCGTGGTGAACACACGAGGCTAGTCATGTAACACCGTGGTGAACATTCGAGACTATTCATATAACACCGTGGTGAACATTCGAGACTAGTCATTTAACACCGTGGTGAACACTCGAGGCTAGTCATATAACACAGTGGTGAACACTCGAGGCTAATCATTTAACACCGTGGTGAACACTCGAGGCTAGTCATATAACACAGAGGTGAACACTCGAGGCTAGTCATAAAACACCGTGGTGAACACACGAGGATAGTCATGTAACACTGTAATGAACATTTGAGACTAGTCATATAACACCGTAGTGAACATTCGAGACTCGTCATATAACACCGTGGTGAACACTAGAGGCTATGCATATAACACCGTGGTGAACACTCGAGGCTAGTCATAAAATACCGTGGTGAACACTGAGCAAGTCATTTAACACCGTAGGAACACTTGAGGTAGTCTTATAACACCGTGGTGAACACTCGAGGCAGTCATATAACACAGTGGTGAACATTCGAGGCTAGACATAAACACCGTGGTGAACACTGAGGCTAGTCATGTAACACCGTGGTTAACATTCGAAACTAGTCATATAATACCGTGTGAACATTCGAGGCTAGTCATTTAACACCGTGGTGAACACTCGAGGCTAGTCATTTAACACCGTGGTGAACACTCGAGGCTAGTCATATAACACCGTGGTGAACACTCGAGGCTAGTCATATAACACCGTGGTGAACACTCGAGGATAGTCATGTAACACCGTAATGAACATTCGAGACTAGTCATATAACACCGTGGTGAACATTCGAGACTAGTCATATAACACCGTGGTGAACACTCGAGACTAGTCATGTAACACCGTGGTGAAAATTCGAGGTTAGTCATGTAACACCGTGGATAACATTCGAGGCTAGTCATATAACACCGTGTTGAACACTCGAGGCTATTCATTTAACACCGTGGTGAACACTCGAGGCTAGTCATATAACACCGTGGTGAACATTCGAGGCTAGTCATGTAACATCGTGGAGAACATTCGAGGCTAGTCATATAACACCTTGTGAACACTGGAGTCTAGTCATATAACACCGTGGTGAACACTCCAGGCTAGTCATATAACACCTTGATGAACATTCGAGGCTAGTCATATAACACCTTAGTGAACACTGGAGGCTAGTTCTATAACACCGTGGTGAACATTCGAGGCTAATCATATAACGCCGTGGTGAACACTCGAGGCTAATCATATAACACCGTGGTGAACACTGAGGCTAGTCATATAACACAGCGGTGAACACTCGAGGCTAGTCATATAACACCGTGGGAACACTGAGGCTAGTCATATAACACAGCGGTGAACACTCGAGGCTAGTCATATAACACAGCGGTGAACACTCGAGGCAGTCATATAACACAGCGGTGAACACTCGAGGCTAGTCATATAACACCGTAGTGAACACTCGGAGGCTAGTCATATAACACAGCGGTGAACACTCGAGGCTAGTCATATAACACCGTGTGAACACTCGAGGCTAGTCATAACACCGTGGTGAACACTCGAGGCTAGTCATATAACACCGTGGTGAACACTCGAGGCTAGTCATATAACACCGTGGTGAACACTCGAGGCTAGTCATATAACACCGTGGTGAACACTCGAGGCTAGTCATATAACACAGTGGTGAACACTCGAGGCTAGTCATATAACACCGTGGTGAACACTCGAGGCTAGTCATCTTGTAGTCTCTCTCGCTGAATCAGCTCTACCACTCCTAGATATGATCAACGGTCAATTAACACCAGTACTCAGTAGTATAAGAGCTGATCAGTGATCTATTAATAACCCTCGTCAGGAAATACTTGTCTCGTTCTGATGGTCAACGCCCCGTGGTCAAGTCCTTGACCTGACCTCCCTGGTGGATCAGGCCTTCTCAAACTGTCTGTTATTATTGGCAGCATGCAATCCAACGTACGAACCACAGCCTGGCTGATCAGAACCTAACTTCAGGTACCTTTCCAGTTCCTCTAGAAGGCAACCAATGGTCTATTGGTAATTCCCTTATATGGGGAAGCTGTTGAACAGTCTTGGGTCCCGGACACTTGTGTTTTGTCTTAGTGTACTCATGGCGTCCCTGCTTTTCACTGGGGTTTTGTTGCACTGCATACCTAGACTTTTACTTTCGTAGAAAGTGATTTCTGTATTCACATATAAGACCAGTACCTCTAGCATTTTCCAGGCGACGATTATGATGTATCTTTTCGTCTGCGTTCTATAGAGTACATGCCAAAAGACTTCAAACGTTCCCATTAATGAAGGTGCTTTACTGCACTTGTACAAGCAGTGAAGCTTCTTCGTACATTCTCTAGATCTGCAGTTTCACCTGCTTTAATTAAGGCTGTTTGTGTACAGCAGTATTCAGGCCTAGAGATAACAAGTGACTTTAAATGGATCATCACTGGCATGGCATCCCTTGTTTTGAAAGTTCTCATTATCCATTTATAATTTTCCTCGCAGATGTGATAGTAAAAATGCTGTGATCTTTGAGATGAGATCCTCTGACATTAACACTCCCAAGTCCTTCGATTTACTTTTCGCTCAATTGTGTGGTTCAAGCTTTGTACTTCACTCCGTTCAAGCTATTAATTCCTCACGTTTTCCTTAACGGAATAAGTCATTTAGGTTATCTTGCCGTTATTTACATATCAGTGCAGTTCCAGCACTAATTTGTAACTGATGTAACTGATGAATGAAACATTTGTGCCACACTTGGGTATCTTTATTGCAGAAACGTTCCACCAGTGTCTCCTCGGTCCAATACAGAGAAGGATGGTGGATGATCAGAAGCAGATGGAGGAATCAGTCTCATTGACGTGTCTCATTGACAAATTTCCAACTTATCAAGTCCTTTTAAGTAAACTTTCGAACGAAGATAAATTTTAATATGTAAAACCTCCATTATGATTTTCTTTAAACATTTGCTTTTGGTCTTATCTACGAGTTGTTAATTTCACCGAACCCCATTCCTATATACAACTAGATGTATAGCGGTCGATGCGCAATCCAAGAAAGGTATCCCAGTATTGCCTAACCCTAGTCCACTGCCTCAGTGAGTCCACTGTACTTCAGTGAATCCACTGTACCTCAGTGAGTCCACTGTACCTCAGTGAATCCACTGTACCTCAGTGAGTCCACTGTACCTCAGTGAGTCCACTGTACCTCAGTGAGTCCACTGTACCTCAGTCAGTCCACTGTACCTCAGTCAGTCCACTGTACCCCAGTCAGTCCACTGTACCTCAGTCAGTCCACTGTACCTCAGTCAGTCCACTGTACCTTAGTCAGTCCACTGTACCTCAGTGAGTCCACTGTACCTCAGTGAGTCCACTGTACCTCAGTGAGTCCACTGTACCTCAGTGAGTCCACTGTACCTCAGTCAGTCCACTGTACCTCAGTCAGTCCACTGTACCTCAGTCAGTCCACTGTACCTCAGTCAGTCCACTGTCCTCAGTCAGTCCACTGTACCTCAGTCAGTCCACTGTACCTCAGTCAGTCCACTGTACCTCAGTCAGTCCACTGTACCTCAGTCAGTCCACTGTACCTCAGTCAGTCCACTGTACCTCAGTCAGTCCACTGTACCTCAGTCAGTCCACTGTACCTCAGTCAGTCCACTGTACCTCAGTCAGTCCACTGTACCTCAGTCAGTCCACTGTACCTCAGTCAGTCCACTGTACCTCAGTCAGTCCACTGTACCTCAGTCAGTCCACTGTACCTCAGTGCAAGCGCCTGAAAGAGCGCAGTCTGCAGCATAATTTGTAATGCACACAATTATCAACACTGTATTTATAGTGAATCAGAAAAAGCACTCACCAATCGTCATATCAAAATTAATGTCAATTATTTCAAAGAAAATGACAGATTAGGACAAACATGAGCCAAATCTATGTATATATATATATATATTATATATATATATATATATATATATATATATATATATATATATATAATATATATATATATAAATATATATATATATATGTATATATATATATATATATATATATATATATATATATATATATATATATTATATATATATATATATATTTTATATATATATATATATATATATATATATATATATATATATATATATATATATATATATATATATATATATATATATATATATATATATATATATATATATATATATATATATATATATATATATATAGATATATGTCGTGCCGATTAGGTAAAACTGGCGATTTTGGCTTAATTAGCAACGTTCTTCTTGCCATATAAGACAAGTGAAAATTTGTGTATGCAATAATTTCGCCGAAATCATTCTGAACATGACGAAAAAATATATTACATTGTGTTTGTATATTATTAAATTAATGTTAACGGATCTAAAATATATTTAGTTGGGTTAGGCTAAATTAAATTGCGCTTGTTGTAATAAGGTTAGGTAGGTTTTCAAAGTTTCTCTTGGTACAAAATTATAAATTCTTACATTAACTTAAATGAAAAAATATATCTTTAAACGTATAAGATCAAATTTTAGAAAGGACTTAATTTTAGATGAGTTCTTGCTAATTGACCAGTTTTACCTAATCGGCACGACATATATATATATATATATATATATATATATATATATATATATATATATATATATATATATATATATATATATATATATATATATATATATATATATAGTAGGTTGGTAGACAGCAACCACCCAGGAGGTACTACCGTCTTGCAAAATGAGTGTAAAACGGAAGCCTGTAATTGTTTTACATGATGGTAGGAATGCTGGTGTCTTTTTGTCTCATAAACAGGCAAGATTTCAGGTATGTCTTGCTACTTCTACTTACACTTAGGTCACACTACACATTCATGTACAAGCATATATATACACACCCTCTGGGTTTTCTTCTATTTTCTTACTAGTTCTTCTTTTTATTTCCTCTTATCTCCATAGAAAGTGGAACAGAATTCTTCCTCCGTAAGCCATGCGTGTCGTAAGAGGCGCCTAAAATGCCTGGAGCAAGGGCTAGTAACCCCTTCTCCTGAATAAATTACTAAATGTAAAAGGAGAAACTTTCGTTTTTCCTTTTGGGCCACCCTGCCTCGGTGGGAGACGGCTGACGTGTTGAATGAAGAATATATATATATATATATATATATATATATATATATATATATATATATATATATATATATATATATATATATATATATATATATATTTGACAGGTAGTAGGTTGGTAGTCAGCAACCACCCAGGAGGTACTACCGTCCTGCCAAGTGAGTGTAAAACGAAAGCCTGTATTTGTTTTACATGATGGTATGATTGCTGGTGTCTTTTTTCTGTCTCATAAACATGCAAGATTTCAGGTACATCTTGCTACTTCAACTTACACTTAGGTCACACTACGCAAACATGTACACGTTTATGTATACACAATCATCTGAGTTTTCTTTGATTTTATCTTAATAGTTCTTGTTCTTATTGCTTTTCATTTCATATCCATGGGGAAGTGGAATAAGAATATTTCCTCCGTAAGCCATGCGTGTTGTAAAAGTCAACTAAAATGCCGGGAACAATGGGCTAGTAACCCCTTTTCCTGTATAGCTTACTAAAATGAAAAAGAAGAAAACCGTCAAAGTGGGATGTTTGAATGTGCATGGATGTTGTGCGAATGACAAGAAAGAGATGATTGTAGATGTTATGAATGAAAAGAAACTGGATGTCCTGGCTTTAATTGAGGCAAAGCTGAAGGGGGTAGGAGAGTTTCAGTGGGGAGAAATAAATGGGATTAGGTCGGGGGTTTCAAATATAGTTACAGCTAAAGAAGGAGTGGCAATAATGTTGAATAATCAGTTATGGCAGGTAAAGAGGGAATATAAATGTATAAATTCAAGGATTATGTGGAGTAAAATAAAGGTTGGATGTGAAAAGTGGGTTATAGTAAATGTTTATGCACCTGGAGAAGAGAGAAGTGTAGAGGAGAGAGAGAGATTTTGGGAAATGTTGAGTGAGTGTGTGGGGAGTTTTGAACCAAGTGAGAGAGTAATTGTGGTTGGGGATCTAAATGCTAAAGTGGGTAAAAATGTTGTGGAGGAGTAGTAGGTAAATTTGGGGTGCCAGGGTAAATGTAAATGGGGAACCATTAATTGAGCTATGTGTAGAAAGATGTTTGGTAATAAGTAATACATATTTTATGAAAAAGAGGATAAATAAATATACAAGGTATGATATAGCACGTAAGGAAAGTAGTTTGTTGGATTATGTATTGGTGGATAAAAGGTTGATGGGTAGGCTTCAGGATGTACATGTTTATAGAGGGCAACGGATATATCGGATCATTATTTGGTTATAGCTACAGTTAGAGTAAAAGGTAGATGGGACAAAAAGAAAATGGCAACAGCAAGTAAGAGAGAGGTAAAAGTGTATAAACTAAGGGAGGAGGAAGTTAGGGTGAGATATAAGCAACTATTGGCAGAAAGGTGTGCTAGTGCAAGTATGAGTAGTGGGGATGGGGGGGGGGGGTTGAAGAGAGTTGGGATTGTTTTAAAAATGCAGTATTAGAATGTGAGGGCAGAAGTTTGTAACTATAGGAGGGTGGGTGCAGGAGGAAAGAGGAGTGAGTGGTGGAATGAAGAAGTAAAGGGTGTGATAAAAGAGAAAAAGGTAGCTTATGAGAGGTTTTTACAAAACAGAAGTGTTAATAGAAGAACAGAGTATATGGAGAGTAAAAGAAAGGTGAAGAGAGTGGTGAGAGAGTGCAAAAAAGAGCGGATGAAAGAATGGGAGAGGATCTGTCAAGAAATTTTGCTGAAAACAAGAAAAAAAATTGGAGTGAGATAAACAAGGTAAGAAAGCCTAGGGAACGAATGGATTTGTCAGTTAAAAACAGAGTAGGGGAGTTAGTAGATGGGGAGCTGGAGGTATTGGGTAGATGGCGGGAATATTTTGAGGAACTTTTAAATGTCGATGAAAAAAGGGAGGCGGTAATTTCATGTACTGGCCAGGGAGGTACAACATCGTTTAGGAGTGAAGAAGAGCAGGATGTGAGTGTGGGGGAGGTGCGTGAGGCATTACGTAGAATGAAAGGGGGTAAAGCAGCTGGAATTGACGGGATCATGACAGAAATGTTAAAAGCAGGGGGGAATATAGTGCTCGAGTGGTTGGTATTTTTGTTTAATAAATGTATGAAAGAGGGGAAGGTACCTAGGGGTTGGCAGAGAGCATGTATAGTTCATTTATATAAAGGGAAGGGGGATAAAAGAGAGTGTAAAAATTATAGGGGAATAAGTTTACTGAGTATACTAGGTAGTAGGTTGGTAGACAGCAACCACCCAGGGAGGTAGTACCGTCCTGCCAGGTGACTGTGAAACAGAAACCTGAAACTGTTTTACATGATGGTAGGATTGCTGGTGTCTTTTTTCTGTCTCATAAACACGCTGGATAACAGGTATATCTAGCTACTTCTACTTACACTTTAGGTCACACTACACTGGCATACACATGCATATATATACATACACACATCTAGGTTTTTCTTCTTTTTCTTAATAGCTCTTGTTCTTTTTATTTTCTTTATTGTCCATGGGGAAGTGGAAAAGAATCTTTCCTCCGTAAGCCATGCGTGTCGTATGAGGCGACTAAGATGCCGGGAGCAATGGGCTAGTAACCCCTTCTCCTGTACAAATCTACTAAAAAACGAGAAGAAGAGCCTGCCTTGGTGGGAATCGGCCGATGTGTTAAAAATAAAAAAAAAAATAAAAAAAAAACCCAGGTGAAGTGTATGGCAGGGTTATTATTGAAAGAATTAGAGGTAAGACAGAGTAGGATTGCAGATGAGCAAGGAGGCTTTAGAGTGGGTAGGGGATGTGTAGATCAAGTGTTTACAGTGAAGCATATATGTGAACAGTATTTAGATAAAGGTAGAGACGTTTTCATTGCATTTATGGATTTAGAAAAGGCATATGACAGAGTGGATAGGGGAGCAATGTGGCAAATGTTGCAAGTGTATGGAATAGGTAGTAAGTTACTGAAGGCTGTAAAGAGTTTTTTTATGAGGATAGTTGAGGCTCAGGTTAGGGTGTGTAGGAGAGAGGGAGATTACTTCCCGGTAAAATTAGGTCTTAGACAGGGATGTGTAATGTCACCATGGTTGTTTAATATATTTATAGATGGGGTTGTAAAAGAAGTAAATGCTAGGGTGTTGGGAGAGGGGTGGGATTAAATTATGGGGAATTAAATGCAAAATGGGAGTTGACACAATTACTTTTTGCTGATGATACTGTGCTTATAGGAGATTCTAAAGAAAAGTTGCAAAGGTTAGTGGACGAGTTTTGGGAGAGTGTGTAAAGGTTGAAAGTTGAAAGTGAACATAGATAAGAGTAAAGTGATAAGGGTATCAAACGATTTAAATAAAGAAAATTGGATATCACATTGGAGAGAGGGATTATGGAAGAAGTAAATGTTTTCAGATATTTGGGAGTTGACGTGTCAGCGGATGGGTTTATGAAGGATGAGGTTAACCATAGAATTGATGAAGGAAAAAAGGTGAGTGGTGCGTTGAGGTATCTGTGGAGACAAAAAACGTTATCCATGGAGGCAAAGAAGGAATGTACGAAAGTATAGTGGTACCAACACTCTTATATGGTTGTGAAGCATGGGTTGCAAATGCTGCAGCGAGTAGGAGGCTGGAGGCAGTGGAGATGTCCTGTCTAAGGGCAATGTGTGGTGTAAATATTATGAAGAAAATTCGGAATGTGGAAATTAAGAGAAGGTGTGGAGTTACTAAAAGTATTTGTCAGAGGGCTGAAGAGGGGTTGTTGAGGTGGTTTGGTCATTTAGAGAGAATGGATCAAAGTAGAATGACTTGGAGAGCGTATAAATCTGTAGGGGAAGGAAGGCGGGGTAGGGGTCGTCCTAGAAAAAGTTGGAGGGAGGGGATAAAGGAGGTTTTGTGGGCGAGGGGCTTGGATTTCCAGGAAGCATGTGTGAGCGTGTTAGATAGGAGTGAATGGAGACGAATGGTTTTTGGAACATGACGATCTGTTGGAGTGTGAGCAGGGTAACATTTTGTGAAGGGATTCAGGGAAACCAGTTAATTGATTTAGTTGGACTTGAGTCCTGGAAATGTAAAGTTCAATGCCTGCACTTTAAAGGAGGGGTCTGGGATAGTGACAGCTGGGAGGGACAATTCTCAGCTGTCGTATCTGAGCGCCTCTGCAAAGACAGTGATTATGTATGAGTGTGGTGAAAGTGTTGAAGAGACGGCCGACTTGTTGAAAAAAAAAAAAAAAATTATATATATATATATATATATGCAAAAAGATCACAGTAATCAGGTGATATCAAAATATGCAAGACAACCACTATGAAAAAATAGAGGAATTCCAAGCGCTTTCGTGACTACTCACATTATCAAGGAACTATAAAAGGAACCATGACAAGAGGACTTATATAAGGGGCGAGACTACACCTCACAGTCACATTACACTAACAAAGACAACACTTCACAGTAGCGTAACATCTCACGACTCTGTGAAGAGGAAAACAAGAAAGGATCTGAAATTCTTCCCAAGAATTAAGATTAGTCCAATTTATCATTAAATTCTTCCCAAATTTTATTAATTATAAAAGAATCCAATTTATATAAACCAAAAGAAATATTCATATTATTTTCAAAACTGCTTTTAATGAAACATGATTCTATTATATTTCTCTCAACCATGGACTTGCTTGATACAACCTTCTCAGCATTTTGAAAATCAATTGGATGGATAAAATCTCTCACATGAATAAATAGAGCATTAGAATCTTGTACAGTTCTAATGTTATATTTATGTTGTTTTAATCTTAGTTCAAGACTTTTACCAGTTTGACCATAATAAACTTTATCGCATATTTTACAGGGAATCTTATAGACACATCCGTCAGCATTTTGGGGAATTTTTATCAAAAGTCTTTTTACTGTATCAAGATTTTTAAATACAACTTTGATATTAAAATTCTTAAGAAAGGAAGGTATATCAACCAAGTTTTCATGGTAAGGGAGAACCAACATATTTTTGTGTGAATAAGGTTGGTTGTCCCTTTTGGGATTGTAAAAAGTATTCCTAGCTATTTTAAAAGATTTATCAATTATGTTTCTAGGGTATTTTAAATCATTAGCTATTTCATAAATTTTAGAGATTTCTTCATCTATGAACTCTGGACTACAAATACGTAAAGCTCTCAAAAACATTGAAGAAAAACCGACACTTTAACTCTATCTTGATGTGAAAGTAATAGTGTACATAGGAACAATTATTTTTCATAGTGGTTGTCTTGCAATATATATATATATATATATATATATATATATATATATATATATATATATATATATTATATATATATATATATATATATATATATATTATATATATATATATATTTGTATGTATATTACACCAATAGTCGTAGTGCTAGGAATAAGATTGACGAGTTGAGATTAGTTGCTAGTGCGGATAATATTGATGTTTTTGCAATAACTGAGACATGGTTTAATATGAAAAATCGGGACATGCCTGCTGAATGTCACATTCAGGGTTTTAAATTGTTCCAAGTAGACAGAAGTATCGGGAAGGGGGGTGGTGTGGCACTCTATGTTCGTGATCATTTAAATTAATGCATAAAAGTGGGTATGAAGTCTGAAATAATGCATACAGAGTCTGTCTGGATAGAATTTTCAGAGGGGTGTGAAAAATTGATTTTAGGCGTGATATACCGTCCTCCAAACTTAGATAGGGAACAAGGGAGACTACTTTGGGAGGAAATTGTTAAGGCCACAAGGCATGATAACGTAGTAATTCTAGGGGATTTTAACTTTAGTCAAACTGATTGGAATTTCTTGACAGGGAATTTAGAATCTAACGACTTTTTAGAAGTAGTTCAGAATGGATTGTTTTTTGAAGCAGTTTGTGACAGAACCTACAAGGGGAAATAACCTACTTGACTTGGTTCTTGCAAACAAGGAAACCCTTGTTATTTATTTAGAAATTACAGAGGAACATGGCACAAGCGACCACAAATCAATTGTCTTTAACATTGAATGGATGTATGACAGTAGGGATAATTCAGTAACGGTCCCAGACTTTCGCTTAGCAGATTACAATGGGCTTAGAGAACAGTTATCATCTGTGGACTGGGGTAACGAAGAGAGCTATCAATATGAAAGTTTTCTAAACATTATACAGGCTGCCCAAAGAACATTTATCCCGTATAAAGAAATTAGATCAAGTAGAAATGACCCAAAATGGATGAATAATAGGCTCAAATATCTTTTAGGGCAGAAGAAAGGAATTTATAGGCGCATAAAAAGAGGTGAGGGTCATCTTATAAATCAGTATACTGACATTAAGAGGGACGTTAAAAAGGGGATAAGAAAAGCTAAACGGGATTATGAAATTAAAGTTGCTAGGATTCAAAAACTAACCCAAAAAGTTTTTTCCAGGTTTATAGAACAAAAGTTAGGGATAAGATAGGTCCCCTTAAAAATAACTGTGGGCATCTTACTGACGAGGAGAATGATATGTGCTCTATTTTTAATAATTATTTTCTCTCAGTATTCACACAGGAAGACACTAATAATATCCCAGTATTTATATTTTATAGTGGTCCTGAAGAAGATAAATTATGTAATATCACAGTCACTAGCGAAATGGTTATGAAACAAGTAGACCGACTGAAACAAAATAAATCGCCTGTTCCTGATGAGCTTTTTGCAAGGGTTCTTAAGGAATGCAAAATGGAACTCTGTGAACCAATATCTAACATTTTTAATTTATCTCTTCAAACAGGTGTAGTGTCTGATATGTGGAAGATGGCTAATGTAATTCCTATTTTTAAAGCAGGGGACAAGTCACTACCGTCAAATTACCGCCCAATAAGCCTGACCTCAATTGTAGGCAAATTACTAGAGTCAACTATAGCTGATATTATTAGAAGCCATCTAGATAACCATAATTTGATTAATGATACTCAGCATGGATTCACGAGGGCCGTTCCTGCCTATCTAATTTATTAACCTTCTTCACTAAAGCTTTTGAGGCTGTTGATCACGATAAAGAATTCGATATTGTTTATTTAGACTTTAGTAAGGCTTTGATAGAGTACCGCACCAGAGACTGTTAAAGAAAGTGGCAGCTCATGGCATTGGGGGAAAAGTGCTGTCATGGATCGAGTCATGGCTCACCAATAGGAAGCAGAGAGTGTGCATAAATGGGTTAAATCCGAATGGGGACTTGTAACAAGTGGTGTTCCACAGGGATCAGTCTTAGGCCCATTGTTATTTATAATATATGTCAATGACCTTGACGAGGGAATTACTAGTGATATGAGCAAATTCGCCGACGACACGAAGATAGGTAGGATAATTGATTCAAACATAGATGTCATAGAACTTCAGGAAGATTTAGACAAACTTAATTCGTGGTCAGAAAAGTGGCAGATGCAATTCAATGTAGATAAATGCAAGGTTCTGAAGCTCGGGAGTGTCCATAACCCAAGCACTTATAAGTTAAATAACGTAGAACTTAGCCATACAGATTGCGAGAAGGACTTGGGGGTGATGGTAAGCAGCAACCTTAAACCAAGACAGCAATGCCTAAGCGTACGTAATAAGGCAAATAGATTACTGGGATTTATATCAAGAAGTGTTAGCAACAGAAGTCCAGAGGTTATTTTACAGCTTTATACATCATTAGTAAGGCCTCACCTAGATTACGCAGCTCAGTTTTGGTCTCCATATTACAGAATGGACATAAATTCGTTAGAAAACATTCAGCGTAGAATGACTAAATTAATACATAGCATTAGAAATCTTCCTTACGAAGAAAGATTGAAGACCCTTAAATTACATTTATTTGTAAGACGTAGAATGAGGGGAGACATGATCGAGGTATACAAGTGGAAAATGGGTATTAACAAAGGGGATATAAATAAGGTATTGAGGATATCTCTCCAAGAGAGAACCCGCAATAATGGATTCAAGTTAGATAAGTATAGATTTAGAAAGGATATAGGAAAGTATTGGTTTGGAAATAGGGTAGTTGATGAGTGGAACAGTCTGCCTAGTAGGGTTATTGAAGCTAGGACCTTGGGTAGTTTCAAATTTAGGTTGGATAAATTCATGAGTGAGAGGGGTTGGATTTAAGTGGGACTCGCTTATTTCTTGGGTAGCATTGAAAATTGGGTTGAGCAAGTGTTCTGTTAGTGGGACGGATTGTGAAGGACCTGCCTAGTATGGGCCAACAGGCCTGCTGCAGTGTTCCTCCTTTCTTATGTTCTTATGTCTTTATATGTATTTTACACTAATAGTGGTAGTGCTAGAAATAAGATGGACGAGTTAAGATTAGTTGCTAGTGCGGGAAATATTGATGTTTTTGCAATAACTGAGACGTGGTTTAATATGAAAAATCGGGACATGCCTGCTGAATGTCACATCCAGGGTTTTAAATTGTTCCAAGTAGACAGAAGTATCGGGAAGGGGGGTGGGGTGGCACTCTATGTCCGTGATCATTTAAATTGTTGCATAAAAACGGGCATAAAGTCTGAAATATTACATACAGAGTCTGTCTGGATAGAGTTTTCAGAGGAGTGTGAAAAATTTATTTAAGGCGTGATATATCGTCCTCCAAACTTAGATAGGGAACAAGGGAGACTACTCTGGGAGGAAATTGTTAAGGCCACAAGGCACGATAACGTAGTAATTCTATGGGACTTTAACTTTAGTCAGATTGATTGGAATTTCTTGACAGGGAATTTAGAATCTAACGACTTTTTAGAGGTAGTTCAGGATTGTTTTTTGAAGCAGTTTGTGACAGAACCTACAAGGGGAAATAACCTACTTGACTTGGTTCAGGCAAACAAGGAATCCATTGTTAATAATTTAGAAATTACAGAGGAACTCGGCACAAGCGACCACAAGTCAATTACATTTAGCATTGAATGGATGTATGATAGTAGGGATAATTCAGTAACAGTCCCAGACTTTCGTTTAGCAGATTATAATGGGCTTAGAGAACACTTATCAACTGTGGACTGGGGTAACGAAGAGATGATGAAGAAGATGTTTGAATCTGAAGAAGATGTCCTCTCTCAATCTGAAGAAGATGTCCTCTCTTGAGCTACTCTACCAGCAGCTGAAGGAAGAACTGAGGGTAGCTAAGCTTGAGATACAGCGACTGACTGAGGAAAACAAGAGGATTCGTAGTAATCCTCCTGTTGAGAATCCTCAAGCCAGGAAAGGAACCTGGACAGTGGCTAAAACGCATGGGACAAAGTTAAGGCTCAAGAGGACGGGTGGAGAGGTAGAAACAACGAAGACCCAGGAGAATGTTGTGGAAACATCGAACCCATTCTCCGTGCTACCCGATGAATGTGAGTCGACTTCTGGGAGCGTCACGACGAAAGACACAAAGGAAGGTAAAAACATTGTTGTTGTTGGGGACAGTCAGGTTAGGTACATGGATAGGGCTTTCTGTTTGATTGATAGGAGTAGGAGATGTTGGCAGACGTAGGAGTGAGGACCTGACTAGCAGGTTTAGGTCAGCAATAGACATAATTTGGAAGAAGGGTGGGAACCCTGTCATATGTGGTATTTTGCCAAGGAGAGGAGTTGGAAATGAATGGCTGTCCAGGGCAATTGGTGTCAATTGCTGGCTGGACAAATACTGTAAGGAAAATTCAGTAACATTCATTGACAACTGGGACCTCTTCTATGGCAGAAATGACATGTATGCCAGGGATGGGGTTCACTTATCCAGGTCTGGGGTGGGGGCACTGGCAACTGCAGTGGAGGGAGCTGTTAGGGCTTTAAACTAGAAATAGTTAGTGGTATGGGTTTTGGGGGGAAAACAGAGAAGTCCCAGTGTAGTAATATTATAAGTTGTAGGAGAACTAGTAATAGGCAGAATAAGGTGGATAGTAAAAAGCTAGTGACACTAGATGACAAGGACAGTAATAGGTATAGTGGAAAAAAGAGATGAGCAGGAAGGGTAAAGAGAAAGGAGGGTCTCTAAATATATATTACACCAATAGTCGTAGTGCTAGGAATAAGATGGACGAGTTGAGATTAGTTGCAAGTACGGGTAATATTGATGTTTTGCAATAACTGAGACATGGTTTAATATGAAAAATCGGGACTTGCCTGCCGAATGTCACATTCAGGGTTTTAAATTGTTCCAAGTAGACAGAAGTATCGGGAAAGGGGTGGGGTGGCACTCTATGTCCGTGATCATTTAAATTGTTGCATAAAAACGGGTATAAAGTCTGAATTAACACATACAGAGTCTGTCTGGATAGAATTTTCAGAGGGTGTGAAAATTGATTTTAGGCGTGATTTACCATCCTCCAAACTTAGATAGGGAACAAGGAGACTACTTTGGGAGGAAATTGTTAAGGCCACAAGACACGATAACGTAGTAATTCTAGGGGACTTTAACTTTAGTCAGATTGATTGGAATTTCATGACAATGAATTTAGAATCTAACGACTTTTTAGAAGTAGTTCAGGATTGCTTTTTGAAGCAGTTTGTAACAGAACCTACAAGGGGAAATAACCTACTTGACTTGGTTCTGGCAAGCAAGGAAACCCTTGTTAATAATTTAGAAATTACAGAGGAACTTGGCTCAAGCGACCACAAGTCAATTACCTTTAGCATTGAATGGATGTATGATAGTAGGGATAATTCAGTAATGGTCCCAGATTTTCGCTTAGCAGATTATAATGGACTTAGAGAACACTTATCAACTGTGGACTGGGGTGAAGAAGAGAGGTATCAATATGACAGTTTTCTTAACACTATACAGGCTGCCTAAAGAACATTTATCCCGTATAAAGAAATTAGATCAAGTAGAAATGACCCAAAATGGATGAATAATAGGCTCAAATATCTTTTAGGGCAGAAGAAAGGAATGTATAGGCGCATAAAAAGAGGTGAGGGTCATCTTATAAATCAGTATACTGACATTAAGAGGGACGTTAAAAAGGGGATAAGAAAAGCTAAGCGGGACTACGAAATTAAAGTTGCTAGGGATTCGAAAACTAACCCAAAAAGTTTTTTCCAGGTGTATAGAACAAAAGTTAGAGATAAGATAGGTCCCCTTAAAAATAATTATGGGTATCTTACTGACAAAGAGAATGAAATGTGCTCTATTTTTAATAATTATTTTCTCTCGGTTTTCACACAAGAAGACACTAATAATATCCCAAGAATTAGGTATTTTAGTGGGCCTGAAGAAGATAAATTATGTAGTATCACAGTCACTAGCGAAATTGTTATCAAACAGATAGACCGTTTGAAGCAAAATAAATCGCCAGGCCCTGATGAGCTTTTTTCAAGGGTTCTTAAGGAATGCAAAATTGAACTCTGTGAACCTTAACTAACATTTTTAACCTATCTCTTCAAACAGGTGTAGTGTCTGATACGTGGAAGATGGCTAATGTAATTCCTATTTTTAAAGCAGGGGACAAGTCGTTACCATCAAATTACCGCCCAATAAGTCTAACTTCAATTGTAGGCAAATTATTAGAGTCGATTATAGCTGATAACATAAGAAGCCATCTCGATAGGCATAATTTGATTAATGATACTCAACATGGATTCACCAGGGGCCGTTCCTGCCTAACTAATTTATTAACTTTTTCAGTAAGGCTTTGAGGCAGTTGATCATGATAAGAATTCGATATTGTTTATTTGGATTTTAGTAAGGCTTTTGATAGAGTACCATATCAGAGACTGTTAAAGAAAGTGGCTGCTCACGGCATTGGAGGAAAAGTGTTTTCATGGATCGAGTCATGGCTCACCAATAGGATGGAAATAAATGGTATAAAATACCGACACAATGGAAAAATAAACACATAGCAGTATATGTGATCCTTATTGACAACGTTTCGCCCACGCAGTAGCTTTATCGAGTCTGTGACTCGATAAAGCACTGCGTGGGCGAAAAGTGTCAATAAAGGATCACATTATACTGCTATGTGTTATTTTCTCACCAATAGGAAGCAGAGGTGTGCATTAATGGGGTTAAATCTGAGTGGGGATCTGTAACAAGTGGCGTTCCACAGGGATCGGTTTTGGGCCCGTTGTTGTTTATAATATATATAAATGACCTTGACGAGGGAATTACTAGTGATATGAGCAAATTCGCTGATGACACGAAGATAGGTAGGATAATCGATTCAGACGTAGATGTCACAGAACTTCAGGAGGATTTAGACAAACTCAATTCCTGGTCAGAAAAATGGCAGATGCAGTTCAATGTAGATAAATGCAAGTTCTAAAGCTCGGGAATGTTCATAACCCTAGCACCTACCAGCTTAATAATGTTGAACTCAGCCGTACAGAATGCGAAAAGGATCTGGGGGTTATGGTAAGCAGCAACCTCAAACCAAGTCAGCAATGCCTAAGCGTAAGAAATAAAGCAAATAGATTACTGGATTTATATCAAAAGTGTAAGCAACATAAGTCCAGCGGTTATGTTACAGCTTTATACATCATTAGTAAGGCCTCACCTAGATTATGCAGCTCAGTTCTGGTCTCCATTTTACAGAATGGATATAAATTCGTTAGAAAACATTCAGCGACGAATGACAAAGTTAATTCATAGCATTAGAAATCTTCCGTATGAAGAAAGATTGAAGACCCTTAAATTACATTCACTTGTAAGACGAAGAATGAGGGGAGACATGATCGAGGTATATAAGTGGAAGATGGGTATTAATAAGGGGGATATAAATAAGGTCTTGAGGATATCTCTCCAAGAGA
The DNA here is from genome assembly GCA_009830355.1 of Cherax destructor. NCBI lineage: Eukaryota > Metazoa > Arthropoda > Malacostraca > Decapoda > Parastacidae > Cherax > Cherax destructor. Next base: position 8,185 of record WNWK01021757.1, on the reverse strand, counting down.
GAACCCGCAATAATGGATTCAAATTGGATAAGTTTAGATTTAGAAAGGATATAGGAAAATATTGGTTTGGAAATAGGATAGTTGATGAGTGGTACAGTCTGCCTAGTAGGGTCATTGAAGCTATGACCTTGGGTAGTTTCAAATTTAGGTTGGATAAATTCATGAGTGAGAGGGGTTGGATTTGAGTGGGACTCGCACTTGAGTTAATAGAATCTTCAAAGCTTATTTCTTGGGTAGAATTGAAAATTAGGTTGGGAAATTATTGTGTTAGTGGGATGGATTGTGAAGGACTTGCCTAGTATGGGCCAACAGGCCTGCTGCAGTGTTCCTCCTTTCTTATGTTCTTATGTTCTATGACATCTATGTTTGAATCAATTTTCCTACCTATCTTCGTGTCGTCGGCGAATTTGCTCATGTCACTAGTAATTCCCTCGTCAAGGTCATTGATATATATTATAAATAACAACGGGCCTAAGACTGATCCCTGTGGAACACCACTTGTTACAAGTCCCCACTCGGACTTAACACCATTTATGCACACTCTCTGCTTCCTATTGGTGAGCCATGACTCGATCCATGACAGCACTTTTTCCCCAATGCCATGAGCTGCCACTTTCTTTAACAGTCTCTGGTGCGGTACTCTATCAAAACCCTTAGTAAAGTCTAAATAAACAATATCGAATTCTTTATCGTGATCAACAGCCTCAAAAGCTTTAGTGAAGAAGGTTAATAAATAAAAGGACACAATTGCAACTAATGTGACATTTTATTGTGGCAACGTTTCGCTCTCCAGGAGCTTTCTCAAGCCGTTACAAGCGATATATGGACACAGTTGGTATATATATACTGTCAAGGTGAGGTGAAAAAACTAGTGGTGTTAGAAGTAGTAGTGATATAAGTAGTATTAGTAGTAGTAGTAGTAGTAGAAGTAATACTACTTCTAGTGGTGTTAGAAGTAGTAGTGATATAAGTAGTATTAGTAGTAGTAGTAGTAGTAGAAGTAATACAATAAGGTAGAACAATCAATATGCACATGAGTAAAAGGTGATAAAACAAATACTTGGGTATTATAACAATAGGTTAGACAAATATTTCTGCTGGAGGTTGAAATATAGAAGGCCAGTAGGAGTGTTCCACATCTACGATGTGCTAAATTAGCAGGAGAGACTATGTGATGGTAGAGTTTACTGTTTTCAGGAGGATTCTTGCTAAGACTTCAGAGATGGTGAAGCTGCCTTTGTTTTGTTTAATTGTGTAAGAAACAGAGATAAGTGCTGATTCAAGGCATTTTCGTCTACGGAAATTAGTTTCTTTGATTACTAGTCGGGCGTCTTTGAATTTCATGAGATGATTGTTGGAATTTCGGTGTTGTACGCAGGCGTTGTTCAGGTTATCGTTTCTGCATGGATTCATGTGTTCATTGATGCGTGTCTCGAGGTTTCTTGCTGTTTCTCCTACATAAATTTTGTCGCAGGCTCCACAGGGTATAGTGTAGACCCCTGCGTTGACTGGTTCATGGTGCTTGGATTTAGTCCTGGTTAGATCCTTAATAGAAGTACTGGAAGCGATGGCGACTCTAGTGTTAGCTTGTGCAAATACTTTAGAAATGTTGGATGCAACCTGGCTTGTTACGGCTTGAGAAAGCTCCTGGAGAGCGAAACGTTGCCACAATAAAATGTCACATTAGTTGCAATTGTGTCCTTTTACTTAACATATTGTCGGTAATTCTACCAATATTATTACAAGGTTAATAAATTAGATAGGCAGGAACGGCCCCTCGTGAATCCATGCTGAGTATCATTAATCAAATTAAGGTTATCTAGATGGCTTCTAATAATATCAGCTATAATTGAGTCTAGTAATTTGCCTACAATTGAGGTAAGGCTTATTGGGCGGTAATTTGACGGTAGTGACTTGTCCCCTGCTTTAAAAATAGGAGTTACATTAGCCATCTTCCACATATCAGACAATACACCTGTTTGAAGAGATAAATTAAAAATGTTAGATATTGGTTCACAGAGTTCCATTTTGCATTCCTTAAGAACCCTTGCAAAAAGCTCATCAGGACCCGGCGATTTATTTTGTTTCAGTCGGTCTAGTTGTTTCATAACCATTTCACTAGTGACTGTGATATTACATAATTAACCCCTCTTTCTCTTTACCCTTCCTGCTCATTTCTGTTTTTCCACTATACATATTACAGTCCTTGTCACCTAGTGCCACTGACTTTCCAATATCAACCTTATTCTGCCTATTACTAGTTCTTCTAGAATTCATAATATTACTACACTGGAACTTGACGCTAAACGCACTTGCTGGCGAGATTACGTTTCCACGGTCACTTCGGCTTCCTCAATGAGTGAAGTCTGGAGAAAGTGCAGAAATTGAGTGGTAAATTCTTCCCCGACCCGGCTCCTGTTCTTCAGGTTGCCGGTGTCGATATAGCACACCCTCTTGCCGTTGCCACTGAAATTGGTAATCATCTAGTCTGCATTTCTCAGGGGCTCCATCTATGCCCCTCGTTCCTTTCTTCTAAGTGGGCCAGCGAGTTAAAGCCCTTAGATTTTTCTTCTCTCAGAGAGGAATCTAATAGTGCACCTTTTACCCTTCAAGAACTGGAGCCAACACTCTCTGCTTACCGATCATCGGCAGCTGGGCCAGACGGCATACATATTCGTATGCTACAGCATTTACACCAGTCTGCTCTTACTGTCCTCTTACGACTCTTTAATCTTATATGGTCGCAAGGAGTTATTCCCCAGCTGTGTAAGTCTGCTATTGTTCTCCCTTTTCGCAAACCGGGTACTACGGGACATGATACCTCCCAATAAAGTCACATCACTCTTACCAGTGCAATTTGCAAGGTGATGGAACGTCTAGTTAATAGACGTTTGATGTGGTATTTAGAGACGCACAGTAGTCTCTCCACTAGTCAATATGGCTTTCGTAAGGGCCGTTCTGCCATTGACCCCTTACTGCTCTTCGATACGTATATTCGTAATGCCTTTGCCAATAACTACTCGGTTATCGCCATCTTTTTCGATCTTGAGAAGGCTTATGACACAACTTGGAGGTATAATATCTTGACCCAAGCCCACTCTTTAGGCCTCCGAGGCAATCTACCATTTTTCCTTAAGGCTTTTTTAACTGAAAGACATTTCCGTGTCCGAGTTAGTAATGAGCTTTCCTCGGACTTTGTCCAAGCTGAAGGTGTCCCCCAGGATTGTGTTCTGAGCACAACACTCTTTCTCCTTGCTATAAATAATCTGGCATCAGTTCTCCCATCCAACATTTGGTCATCGCTTTATGTGGATGACTTTGCTATAGCTTGTGCAGGTGCTGACTGTCACCTCATTGCAGTTTCCCTCCAGCATGCCGTCAACCGAGTTTCCGATTGGGCCACCACTCACGGGTTTAAATTTTCTAGTGGCAAAACTCATCAAATTACGTTTACTAGACGTTCAGTGGTCTCTGATCATCCGTTGTACCTATACGGCTCACGTATCCCAGAACGTGATACAGTCAGGTTTCCCGGCCTCCTGTTTGACCGTCGATTGTTCTGGAAACCTCACATTACCTCTCTGAAGGCAACTTGTCATAGCCGGCTGAACCTCCTAAAAACCCTCACACATCTTTCGTGAGGGGCTGATCGTAGCACTCTCCTCCGCCTGCACTCAGCCCTAATTTTATCAAAACTCGATTATGGTGACCAGATATATTCAGCGGCTTCCCCTGCTACTCTTTCTAGCCTTAATCCCATACATCACCAGGGATTGCGTTTGTGCCTTGGTGCATTTCGTTCTTCCCCGGTTGAGAGCCTCTATGTAGAAGCGAACATTCCATCCTTGTCCGATCGTCGTGATGCACATTGCATTCGCTATTATGTTCGCTCCCATGACCTCTGCAATCATTCCATGTATAGGATTGTCACATATGTTAGTAGGCGCTCTTTATTTGTCCATCGCCCTTGTTTACTTCGTCTCTTTTCTCTTCGTCTACATTCACTCTTGTCTTCCCTTCAACTACCACCTTTATACGTTCATGTGAGATCTCCCTTTCCCCTACCCCCTTGGGAAGTTCCTGCTGTCCGTGTCTGTTCTATTCCTCTACCTTGTGCGAAAGCCCAACTACCTACGGCGGCTTCTCGCTCTTTTTTTCTAGACCACTTCCGTTCTCATGTTCTCATTCCCATGCCATCGCAGTATACACCGATAGTTCAAAGTCATCTGACAGTGTTGGATTCGCAGCAGTCTTCCCGGACAGCGTCGTGCGAGGGCATCTGTTACCCTCGGCTAGCATTTTTACTGCTGAATTGTATGCCATTCTTGTGTCACTTATCCGTATTGCATCTATGCCTGTGTCACCATTTGTGGTCGTTTCAGACTCCCTTAGTGCTTTACAGGCTATCCATAAAATTGATACACCTCACCCCCTAGTTCTTCGTATCCAACTTTGGTTACGCCGTATCTTTAGCAAGCACAAAGATATTGTTTTTTGTTGGGTCCCTGGTCATGTTGACGTACAGGGCAATGAACAGGCAGATACTGCTGCGCGGTCAGCAGTACATGACCTTCCAGTTTCATATAGAGGTGTTCCTTTCATGGACTATTTTGCGGTCATTGCTACCCACCTTCGCACCCGTTGGCAACAACGCTGGTCTGACCTGCTAAATAACACACTTCATTCTATTAAACTGATTATAGGTTTCTGGCCTTCTTCTTGTCACCAATGTTGGGGTTGGGAGACTACACTCTCCCGTCTTCGCATCGGCCACACTCGTCTTACTCACGGGTATCTCATGGAGAGGCTCCCTGCCCCTCTCTGTGAGCAATGTCAGGTTCCAGTGTCTGTTCGACATATTCTGTTGGACTGCCCACTCTATCAACGAGTACGCAGAATTTACCTCCATCTGCGACTTCGCTCTGCGGCCCTTTCTTTACCTTCCCTTCTTGCAGATGGACCCTCCTTTAATCCTGACTCTCTCATTGACTTTTTGACAGAAACTGACTTACTACATAAACTATGAAGATTATACTTCTAGCACCTCCCTCAGTCCCTTCTACCTTGATCTCTTGCTACCTCTATCCCTGCACTATCCACTGTTCTGCTGCACTCCATACCCTACTAATCATCCATCTCCCTCTTACAACCCATTCTCCCTGCATCCTGCAACAACCTGCAGTGCTGTATGACCCTGTGGTTTAGCGCTTCTATTTGATTATAATAATAATAATCTAGACATATTAATAATCTGAAAATAAAGAAAAATATATTAGATTTAACATTTAATTCAATATTATAAGGTAAGCATTTTTATTGGTAATATACCACTTTCTCATTTACTTATGTTATACGAAAAGAGAAAAGTAACGTTTCCGTATAACTTGACAACCTGATGTGAAAAAGATGAATAAAAACAAACGAATCACTATTTTCCATATATATACCGAAAAAATACCATAGTGTCAATAGAAAAATCATGGGGACCAGTGTTATCAGTGATCAGCTAGTCTTGACAGTGTTAAAAGCTGTCAGCGATTAGCTTATCAGTGATGCTTCGCGAAATGCTAAGAGATAAGATTTTAAAGCCGTATTTAATTCACCCAGGATAACCCAATTAAGTTAGTCTGATTTCCATAGGGTTCTTTACTTACCCCGAATACGACGCACAACAGTCACCTAACACCCAGGTACCTACTACTTTCTAAGTGAACAGTGGCAGTAGGTGATCAGAAACATGCCTAAAGTGTTAATCTTGCTGGGGATCGATCCCGTTCCCTCACTGTGTGAGCTGAGGAACCTGCCATCCATGCCATGAATTCATTGAAATAAATACTTTATCCTCTTCTATAACTCTGAATTACCGGTGCAAGTTTAGCATTTTTATGAAGATTTAATAATAATAATAATAATGTGGTAAATTAGACACATTTGCGACACTTGGGTATCTTTAATGAGGAAACGTTTCGCCACACAGTGGCTTCATCAGTCCATACAGAGGAGAATGGTGAAGAACAGGAGGAGTTTGAGGTAATAAGTCCCTCAGAGCCTTGAGTCGATGTAGTCAGTCCATCAATCTTGAAAAGAATGCAGCATATGTGCGAAGAAGATACCCAAGTGTTGCACACGTGTCTTATTTATCAACTTGTCGGTTCTCTAAACCATTTCTCAACAATAATAATAATGGAAAATAAACACATAAGCAGTATAATGTGATCCTTTATTGACAACGTTTGCCACGCAGTGTTTATCATCACAGACAGATCTACCTGAAAATGAGCAACATGGAGATATATAGGGTCAGTCAGGTGGAGAATGCTGGGTCAGGTGGAGAAGCTGCATGTGAGTCTTAAAGTAGTGTGATAGTTGAAAACATAGTGTGACTAAAGGACCTGCAGTGTACCATTCTTGAGTTCTAGGTGGATAGCGTTGAAGAAGTTTCTTGGCAATAGGTTCAGCTATGTTGAGAAGCCGTTGTTCTGGTTGAAGTTGTTGGATATACAGATGAGTGATAATTCTAGGATTCTTCGGTATTGCGTGTTGTCTTTCTGGCGATGAGTCTTGCGTTTTGTAGTTGATTAAATGGTTGTGACTCGGTGTTAACACAGGCATCTGAGTCGCGATTGCCTGGCGACTGGTCTGAAATGCGTTGTAGGTCTCGTGTGCCAACGAATTTGCTGCACCTACAGGATTGTAGCCCTGCCGTGGATTAGTTTTCCGCTGTTCTGGTAATGTCCTAATGGTGGTGGATGGGAGGTGGATACTGAATGAGGTCTTGAAAAATGTTGGAAATTGTTTGGAAATGGAGTTGGTGGGAAGGATATGTCTCTTCTCGCAGTGTGGTGAAGATGTTGTATGCCTCGCTGCAGTCTCTAATGATCAGGATAGTGAAGTTTAGAAAAACTTGTTCAATGAGGGAGCATTCTTCTTCAAGGAACTCACTGCTGCAGATGTAATTATAGGCTTTTCCTGCGCGCACTCAGAATCTGCAGCAGTGAGTTCCTTTGAAGAAGAATGCTCCCTCATTGAACAAGTTTTTCTAAACTTCACTATCCTCGTCACTTCATTAGAGACTGCAGACGACGGGCATTAAACATCTTCAACACACCCAGAGAAGACACTGCTGAGAAGAGATACATAGTCCTTCCCACCAACTCCATTTCCAAACAAGTTTCCAACATTTTTCTAAGACCCATTCCGAGTATCCACCTCCACATCCACCACCATTAAGGACATTACCAGTAACAGACAGGAAAAGCTTCAATCCACGGCAGGGGTATACACAATCCCTTGTAATGGCTGCAGCAAATTATACGTTGGCGAAACATCCAGAGACCTACAAACACGCATTTCAGAACACCAGTACGCAGGCAGATCTGACGACTCAAGAAATGCCTGTGTTCAACACCGAAATTTTCACAACCATTTAATCAACTACAGAAACGCAAGACTCATCGCCAGAGAAGACAACACGCAATACCGAAGAATCCTAGAATCATCACTCATCTGTATATCCAACAACTTCAACCAGAACAACGGCTTCTACAACATAGCTGAACCTATTGCCAAGAAACTTCTTCAACGCTATCCCACCTAGAACTCAAGAATGGTACACTGCAGGTCCTTTAAGTCACACTATGTTTTCAACTATCACACTACTTTTAAGACTCACATGCAGCTTTCTCCACCTGACCCAGCATCTCCACCTGACTGTACCCTATATATATCTCCATGTTGCTCATTTTCCAGGTAGATCTGTCGTGACTTGATAAAGCACTGCGTGGGCGAAACGTTGTCAATAAAGGATCACATTATACTGCTTATGTGTTTATTTTTCCATTGTGTCGGTATTTTATACCATTTATTTCCAATAATAATAATAACTGAAATAATAATAATAATAATAATAATAATTGTAATAATAATTATGCATCTAATTCTTTGGGTAATTTTAATCAAAGAAAAGATATTTACCTCACTTTCAAAGATATATTATGATGAAAGTTTAATATTTTTAAAACAAACCAATCACTGGCTACTTTACCATATTGCCGCAGGGTAGCGAGTCTGTTTGAAATAATTGAAGAACTGGCTGATATTATGTAGTGGTTGTATGTGCAGGTGTTCACAGTGCTCGTGCTCGGATTACGTCAACATCTGCCAACCAAAAACATTTGAAGGAATT
>WNWK01021756.1:0-33642 GCA_009830355.1 Cherax destructor | reverse complement strand
GTCCAGAGTCTTCTGTTTCTGGCGACTCTTAATACTTTCCTGAAGTACAACATGGCTCTGTCACTGAAGTGGTTGCACAGAAGGTTCATTTCAGCTTGCTCAGGGTGGTGTCTTTCAACAAATGTCTGCAACTCATTCCACTTTGTACACATCTCCTTAAGCACTGAAGAAGGCACCTCCTTCTCTCTCTCTCTCTCTCTCTCTCTCTCTCTCCTCCTGTGAAGCAATAACCTCAGCTGTGGTCTGTTGCTGTTCCAGATGAAGCTCTTGCAGCTCTTCAGTTATTAGCTCTACCCTGTGCTCCTCCACCAACTCTTCCACATTCTCACCACACACCTCCAACCCCAGGCTGTTCCCCAATGCCACAATATCTTCCACAACAGGCACAGGGTCGTCAGGGTCAGCCTCAAATCCTTCAAAATCCCTCTTTTCAACACAATCTGGCCACAGTGGTCTCCAAGCAGAGTTCAAAGTCCTGGAAGTCACTCCCTCCCAAGCCTTACCTATAAGGCCTATGCAATGCACGATATTGAAGTGTTCTTTCCAGAACTCTCTTAGGTCAATTCAGTCATTGGTCACATTAAAGCACTTCTGAAACACCACTTTGGTGTACAGTTTCTTGAAGTTTGCAATGACCTGCTGGTCCATGGGCTGGATGAGAAGAGTGGTGTTAGGAGGCAAGAACTTCACTCTGATGAAATTGAAGTTGTCAGGCAACAACTCTTGCAAGTTGAGGATGAGCAGGAGCATTGTCCAGTACCAGGAGGTACTTAAGTCCCAATTTCTTTTCCAGGAGGTATTTCTTCACACTAGGGCCAAACATTCCAGTCAACCATTCCTTGAAAATCTCCGTAGTTCCCAGGAAAGTATTTTGAAGACACATCGGGGACCGAGCTCTAGCTCTTAGTACCCTGTTAACACCACGATGTCCAAGTCAAGAAGAAGGAACTGGTGCTCTTTCATGCTTAGATTCAAGTGTGGAGCTGCCAGTTCTCGTTAGCTAACATAATCTAATGCTCGCCTATTCAGGCCTTAAAACTACCTATGTTAGGGTGCTAGAGCTACATTATTAATATCTAACGTCGCCTCAATAATCTTCCAATGCACACACAATTTATTCTTGTCAACATTGTGTTTCTTGAAGGGTCTGGGATTTTCTGAGTGATACACCAGTAAAGGCTTCACTTTAAAATCACCACTGGCAAACATCATAAGAGTTAGCCTGTCTTTCATAGACTTGTGTCCTATCTGTGCCTTTTCCTCCTGAGTAATGAAGGTCCTGTTGGGCATTTTCTTCCAAAACAGGCCTGTTTAATCACAATTAAACACTTGTTAAGGTTCAAATTTTTCAGTGTCTACGAACCCCTGGAATTCCTGCACAAATTTTTCAGCTGCATGTTTGTCTGAGCTGGCTGCCTCACCATGCCTCACAACACTGTGTATGCCACTAAATTTCTTAAACCTCTCAAACCAGCCTTTGCTGGCTTTAAAATCACTCGCCTCACCACTTGTTGCAGGCATTGTCTTGACAAGATCTGCATGCAACTTCCTTGCCTTTTCACAAATTATCGCCGTGGAAATACTATCACCCGCTATCTGTTTTTCATTGATCCACACCAACAATTTCTCAACCTCATCCACTGTTTTCGATCTATTTTTCGTTAACATATCAACCCCTTTTGCAACATTAGCTTCCTTGATCTCATTTCTCTTTGCCAGGATAGAGCTGATAGTAGATGGGGTTTTGTTGTACATCCTGGCAAGATAACTCAGACGTACGCCACTCTCATATTTTTCTATAATCTCTTTCTTCAGTTCGATGGTGTTCCTCACTTTCTTTACCACAGGGGTGCTACTAGGAAGCTTCTTTGGACCCATGGTGACTTATTTCACAGTGACAATCACTAAACCACCAAAAAAGACACCAAATGTAGTGTGAATGTTTGAAAGAGCGCGCTAGGTAATGTTCTCTCAATGGTAAACAACGCTTCACTGGCGTCCTGCGCAGGCGCAGCTCAGGCGTGGAGCAGGCGGACAGGTCTAATACGTTACGATACACGAGTCCATACACCTGTCAATATTCAGTACCCACCAGCAGATGGCATCTGGGATTGGCAGCAAGGTGCCAATTTTGTTCCCAATCCCCAACACTTTGATGAAACTCAAAGTGAAATACAGCCATCTTGTACACTTGGTAACAATGTCACAAAACTACCATGTTTTGAGTTATTCTTTGATGAACCCCTGATGGAAATTATTGTTAGGGAAAGTACAGTAGACCCCCGGTTTTCGTGATTTTTTCGTTCCAGAATGCTATTCAAGTGCCATTACCAAACGAATTTATTCCCATAAGGAATAATGTAAAGTAGACTAGTCCTTTTAGACCCCCAAAAATACACGAAATCAAAAAAAGCTTACGTAACACAAGTTTTACGATATACAAGCCTTATGATACTTGGGGGTTCACTGTATCTGGTATTTGGATGATGGCACTCTGCCAGGTATGGAAGAGTTCCTGGTAGAGAACCTTCAACTGGTGAAACCATAGGGAGAAGCTTTACAACTCATCCTCAATCCTTCAAAGTGTAAAATCATCTCAATAAACCAGGAAATAATTACAGGTGTGTGAGCAATCCTTCCCGAAGCCTCAAGTACCACCCCTTTCAAAAGTATCCTATTGGGGAAAACCCCTGGGTCAACTGCCTCCCAGCGAACATAAGGGGGATTACTAATAGACCCCTGGCTGTCTTCAAGCAGGCACTGGACAGGCACCTAAAGCCAGTATGTGACCAGCCGGGCTGTTGTTCGTACGTCGGACTGCGTGCGGCTAGCAATAACAGCTTGGTTGATCAGGCTCTGATCCACCATGAGGCCTGGTCACAGACCGGGCTGCGGGGGCGTTGACCCCCGGAACTCTCTCCAGGTAAACTCCAGGAACAATGGAATTGGCTGAAAATAGGGCTCAAAGTGGGCGAAATCGCCGATGAGTGTATATCGCCGAGAGTGCTAACTTTGTGAGAGCGTAATTCCGTAAGTTTTCCATAAAATTTTGTACTTTTGGTGTTATTACCATAAGAATTTTTTTTTTTTTTTTTCTAATATTTTGCGACACGGGGAGACTTCAGGATTTGGGGTCTCGACAGTCAAAGGGTAAGTTAGTAATAGAACTAGACATTATAAAACAATAAAAAGTAAAATACATACACAGTACATTCATTACTTACCTTAAAATACTTGTAGTCTTATTAATGTAGGGCAAGAGGTTAGTAGTATTTATATGTAGGAAGTCAGTGTAGGTAGCCGGTAGATGTAGGTACACGAATGTAGTCACCCTAGGCTATAACTACCATGGCCCACAGCCATATTGCCATCGACATACCATGTTCAGATGCCATCATAAACAAAGGGAGAAGTAATGAATAATTCATGCCGAGAATTGTAAACAAAAGCGTTAAGGATGGTGACTGGGCCAGACAGCAGATTCATACAGTTTTATCTAACGCTGGACCAGAGAAAACAATGTTTTCCCTCCACCCGACTCACCACTCAATAGCATATAAACATTGCTTGTTTATATGATATGTAGTAACGTGTTTCTTATATAATTTTGAAGAAAATACCATAGATGGATTATTAAAAATGTCTATATTAACCTAAAATAAGACATTTAATGTGCCCAAGAGTGAGTCACAAAAGTATGAGCTGCCCAAGCACATGCTTCTGGTACCAGCGATTTCCAAGCGGATGCTCAAAATCCGGAGGGAGGGGGAGGGGGGAATTTCGCCTAAAAAAGTGCTCGAAATCTGAATTGCTCAATTTCCGAACCAGCCGAAAACTGGAGGTCCACTGTACTCTGATAATTATGCTTATGTGTACCTGTACCTAAATAAACTTACACACTGTGCTGGTACACTTAACCCGTTCACTGTCGGTGCCATAATATTATGGCTTGCAAGCCACTGTTGGTACCGTAGTATTATGCCAAAATTCTAGCATCTTCAAATCTAGTGGGAGAAAGCTGGTAGACCTACATGTGAGAGAATGGAACTGGGTGGTCAGTGTGCGCATATATCTGAGGCAAGGCAGAAGGTATCAATGGCGGCCCATGACATGGGCCACCATTGATACCTTCTGCCTTGCGTTGGAGAATTTCCCCTCCTATCTTTGGCTGTCTTACAACATTGCATAGCTCCTGACGACGCACGAGAGTGCGGAAAATCTATATCTATAAAAAAAAATCGGGGAGCCAGTGGTGCATTATGGGAACGCCATTTCAGTAGTCCTTGTTTACCATGCCTCGCGGTAAGGAATATCTCACTTCCCGGTGAACTGGGAATCTTCTCTTCCCAAGTGATAGTTCTAACGCAGATGGAAGTGTCAGTGAAGATGAATTTCATGGTTTTGAGGAGTTTGTGACTGAAAGCAATGCCCAGGATACCGAAAATAGTGCTGAAAACCCAGATGACCCTCAACCTTCCACCTCTGGTGCTGGCCTGTCTTGTTCACGTTCAGTTGTACCAGGGCAAAAGAGGAAACTCATGTTTCCCCATGTCCAGGGCTCAGATGTGAGCAGTGCTGATGATAGTGATAGTAATTGGGATTTCCAAGTACTTGATGACAATTCCAGTAGCGACAGTGAAAGGGAATATTCACCAGTGAAGCATCAATTTATACGATGCTACATGCGTTCTGGTAGTGTGCTATTCCAAGGAAAAGAAGTGCATCTCAGAGTACATCCTGTGGCCCTACACCAGGAACAGATAGTGAAAATGATGATGATATTGTTACAATTGGGATGGATAATATGAATGCGACATCAGGTGGTGGTGGTGGTGGTGTCATGCGTCATGTGTTACCAGCGGCACCCTATGCTGGAAGCCACACAGCTGACTCGGCACATCCACAACAGAGGCCACCCTTCAACCACTCACACACCACAACCTGCACAACCACAACCACCTGTCAATATTCAGTACCCACCAGCAGATGGCATCTGGGATTGGCAGCAAGGTGCCAATTTTGTTCCCAATCCCCATCACTTTGATGAAACTCAAAGTGAAATACAGCCATCTTGTACACTTCGTAACAATGCCACAAAACTACCATGTTTTGAGTTATTCTTTGATGAACCCCTGATGGAAATTATTGTTAGGGAACGTACAGTAGACCCCTGGTTTTCGTGATTTTTTCGTTCCAGAATGCTATTCAAGTGCCATTACCAAACGAATTTATTCCCATAAGGAATAATGTAAAGTAGACTAGTCTTTTTAGACACCCAAAAATACACTTACAAAAGCATTTACAAAAATACACTTACATAAAAGGGCGAGTTTGGAGCAGGACAAACACTGGGGGTCCACTGTAACACATACAGTGGACCCCCGGCTAACGAACACCCCGGAAATCGTACAATTATGTAAGTATAATATTGTAAGTGCTTGTGGAAGTGTATTTTTGGGGGTCTGAAATAGACTAACCTACGTGACATTATTTCTTAAGGAAGTAAATTCGTTCGGTAATGGCACTTGAGCAGGCTTCTGGGATGAAGTTTTTCATTAGCCGGGGTCCACTGTACTTCGATTACACTATGGCAAACACAATTATCTCAACAAGATCACGCCTACACCAGTGGAAGGAGACAACTGTGGCTGAGATGTATCTGTTCTTTGCCACAATAATGCTTATGCCACATGTGTATAAGAACACTGTCACATTATACTGGTCGACAGACTGCCTGATTTCAACCCCAGCTTTCAGTGATATAATACCAGTGAATCGATTTCTGCTACTGTTACAAAATAAGGCCTGACAGAAATGACAGGTTGTATAAGATCAGGAATGTGCTTATGTATCTGAAACAAAAGTTCTGTATGTATTTTTATCCTTTCAGGAAGCTTGTTATTGAAGAGTCTTTGATTCTGTTCAAAGGTAGACTGTCGTTCAAGCAGTATATAGCAAGCAAGAGGAGAGGAAATGCTTTGGTATAAGATTGTTTGTACTTTGTGTTTGCTACAGTGGTCTTGTATTGGATATAATTGTGCACACTGGAAGTAATACATTGCAAGATACCAGGAAGTTATTGGGTATATCTGGTGATGTGGTTAGAACAATGATGGAACCATATCTTGGTAAAGGGCATATATTATACAGTAGAACCCTGGTTTTCATACTTAATCCGTTCCAGAAGGTTGTTCTAAATCCGAAACGTACGAAAACCAGAGCAATATTTCCCATAAGAAATAATGTAAATCCAATTAATCCGTTCCAGACACCCAAAAATATTAAAAAATAATTTTTTTAAAGATTAACTAGTGTTGCAGCTCTTCAGTGGTTAGATCTTCCCTGTGGTCACTCACCAACTCTTCCACATTCATTATTTACCTTAAAATATTTGTAGTATTAATGTAGGGCGAGAGGTGAGTAGTACGTTTTTGTAGGAAGTCACTCTGTCTGACTTTTTTGGGTTAACCTAGGTTCTCTACATATATGCTGTTATGTATGATAATCTATGTAACTATTTGTGTATACCTGAATAAACTTACTTACTAAGTAGCTGGTAGATGTAGGTAGCCAGTAGAGGTAGGTAGCCTGGGCTACATACATACACCTACCTACACAGCTATACAATATTTAATGCAGCCCAGAGCCATATTATTACCATCCACATACCTTGTTCACTAGGTTTAATCGTTTCTAACAACTACCTTTAGATGCCATCATAAACAAAGGGAGAAGTAATAAATAATTCATGCCAAGAATTGTAAACAAAAGCATTATGTATTAACCCTTTGGGGGTCCACAGGCCCTCTCCGAAACTAGTTCTCAGGGTCGCTAATTTTTTGGAAATTTTTTTTTTTTTTCTTATGAAATGATAGAGAATCTTTTTCCGATCACAACGACACCAAAATTATGAAATTTGATCGAAAACTAACAGAATTATGCTTTCGCGAAGTTGGCGGTATCGATGACATTTACGCATCAGCGATTTCGCCCACTTTGAGCCCTATTTTCGGTAAATTCCAATGTTTCAGTCTACTAAAATTATAGCTATTTTGCTAGAATTCCATTTGTTCTATCAATTGAGTACAAGAAACAGCCAATTTACTGATTTCAACTACCCAATAAGGTGGCCAATTTCACACAAATTTCAAAAGATGCCAATTTCAAAATAGGGTCCAGAATAAATGAGACAGACATTCCTGGCACTCAAATAACATTTTTATCTGTTCATTAGTTATGTCTCCAGGCCCCTTTTACATTACTTTTGCTTTCCATTTTGAATTTTTATTCTCACAAAAAATAAAAGATTTACTGTTATGTATACAACTGCATCATTGTAAAAATGGTATAAATAATATCAGCGCACTTGTGCAAGAATATTAGACTACCCAGTTGATGTGTATTGGACGCATGGTGTGATTTTGTTTACTCTTGAACATAGGCAAAAATCAAACATTTTCGCTAATTTGCACTCAGTTTCAAGGTACAGTGGACCCCCGGCTAACGAGCAAAATTCATTGCAGAAGCCTGCTCAAGTGCCATTACCGAACGAATTTACTTCCTTAAGAAATAATGTCACGTAGGTTAGTCTATTTCAGACCCCCACTTCCACAAGCACTTACAATATTATACTTACATAATTGTACGATTTCCGGGGTGATCGCTAGCCGGGGGTCCACTGTACTTGTCATCGTGAAACCAGTCAAAATTATCTCTATTTCTATAATATATCATCCATTCTATCAAATGAGACTAAGAAAACGAGAATATAAGCATCAATACCATACGAAAATAGACTGCAAAGTCGCTGTTTTAAACCAAAAACACGGTCAGAGTTTTTTTTTCCTCATTATGCACAGTGGAGAAGGATTTTTTTTATACTGCACACACTGACCGCACAGACCCATTCTCTCACATCTAGGCCTACCAGCCTGTTTCCGCTTGATTTGAGGGCGCTAGAATTTAGGCGCACTAACAATGACGAAAACCCTGGCACGTAAGCCGTACTAGTACGGCCGAAACCCTGAAAGGGTTAAAACAATCAGAAAAATATTCTTAAAATTTTGGTAAAAAAAAAATTTTTTTTTAATATTTTTCGACACTGATCTTTGAAGAGTTTCTGAGAGCAAGTTTGTGATCAGGGGTCTCGACAGTGAAAGGGTTAAAATCACTAAGTGTCTTATTATTCTTGAAGACTCCATATTAATAATAATAACAATAATAATACTCAATAATAATCACTGAGGCACCTTAAATGTTGTACATTACATGAATACAGTGGACCCCCGAGTATCGTAATTAATCCGTTCCAGGAGCTATTACTTAACACGAAGTTTACGAAATTCAAACCCTTATTTCCCATAAGAAATAATGTAAATACAATTAATCCGTTCCACAAAAAAATATTCACATACAAAATAATTAAAAATAATATATATATATACATTTACTTACCTTTATTGAAGAGTTGCAGGCATCTGGAAGATAGGGTAATGAGTAATGAAGGTCCTCTTGGGCATTTTCTTCCAAAACAGGCCTGTTTCATCACAATTAAACACTTGTTGGGGGAGGAATTCTTCAGCCTCTACGAAGGGGAATCCCCACTCCATGCATGCCTACTAAACTCTCTGCATCAATGCTAAACTCTCTGCATCAATGCTACACTCCCTGCATCAATGCTACACTCCCTGCATCAATGCTACACTCCCTGCATCAATCTCCTCTGCATCAATGCTACACTCCCTGCATCAATGCTCCTATCAATGCTCACTCCTGCATCAATGCTGCACTCCCTGCATCAATGCTGCACTCCCTGATCCTGCATCAATGCCTGCTAACTCCCTGCATGCCTGCTGAACTCCCTGCATGCCTGCTAAACTCCCTGCATGCCTGCTAAACTCCCTGCATGCCTGCTAAACTCCCTGCATGCCTGCTAAACTCCCTGCATGCCTGCTAAACTCCCTGCATGCCTGCTAAACTCCCTGCATGCCTGCTAAACTCCCTGCATGCCTGCTAAACCCTGCATGCCTGCTAAACTCCCTGCATGCCTGCTACACTCCCTGCATGCCTGCTAAACTCCCTGCATGCCTGCTAAACTCCTGCATGCCTGCTAAACTCCCTGCATGCCTGCTAAACTCCCTGCATGCCTGCTAAACTCCCTGCATGCCTGCTAAACTCCCTGCATGCCTGCTAAACTCCCTGCATGCCTGCTAAACTCCCTGCATGCCTGCTAAACTCCCTGCATGCCTGCTAAACTCCCTGCATGCCTGCTAAACTCCCTGCATGCCTGCTAAACTCCCTGCATGCCTGCTAAACTCCCTGCATGCCTGCTAAACTCCCTGCATGCCTGCTAAACTCCCTGCATGCCTGCTAAACTCCCTGCATGCCTGCTACACTCCCTGCATGCCTGCTACACTCCCTGCATGCCTGCTACACTCCCTGCATGCTCACTCCCTGCATGAATGCTACACTCCCTGCATGAATGCTACACTCCTGCATGAATGCTACACTCCTGCATGAATGCTACACTCCCTGCATGAATGCTACACTCCCTGCATGAATGCTACACTCCCTGCATGAATGCTACACTCCCTGCATGAATGCTACACTCCTGCATGAATGCTACACTCCCTGCATGAATGCTACACTCCCTGCATGAATGCTACACTCCCTGCATGAATGCTACACTCCTGCATGAATGCTACACTCCCTGCATGAATGCTACACTCCTGCATGAATGCTACACTCCTGCATGAATGCTACACTCCCTGCATGAATGCTACACTCCCTGCATGAATGCTACACTCCCTGCATGAATGCTACACTCCCTGCATGAATGCTACACTCCCTGCATGAATGCTACACTCCCTGCATGAATGCTACACTCCCTGCATGAATGCTACACTCCCTGCATGAATGCTACCACAGGGGTGCCACTAGGAAGCTTCTTTGGACCCATGGTGATTTATTTCACAGTGACAATCACTAAACCACCAAAAAAGACACCAAATATATTGTGAATGTTTGAAAGAGCGCGCTGGGTAATGTTCTCTCAATGGTAAACAACGCTTCACTGGCGGGCGTCCTGCGTAGGCACGGAGCAGGCGGACAGGTCTAATACGTTACGAAACACGAGCCAGTTTACGATTCTCGAAATCGAAAAAAGCGTACGAAACACGATTTTTACGAAATAAGAACCTTACGAAACTCGGGGGTCCACTGTATAGGCATTTTCATTAATCCATTGATATTTTTTCAAAATTATATAACACACACTACGTAACATATAAACATGATAAATACACCCACAGTTCAATAAATTAATATAAATATGAGATGCTTTTCCAGTCATCTTGCCGGAGTGTCGGAAAGAGTAACATTTTCTCTAGTTCAACACCAAAGAAAATGTGTACACAATAGTATTACTGGGGGTACCTAGAAAATTGTTCCTTTCATATGGCTTCACTCAGAACATCATTCCTTCCAAAAATGATGTTACCTAAGAATGGAAGTGTTGCTCTTTATTTATTCTATTGTACCACTGTGAAGACAACTTGTACCCAATGTAAGGTGTTTGTACGAACGTGTATGAACCATAACCAGACATGTTCGTCTGTTTGTTTACATATTCTGCGGTTCTGTCGTCTCTTTTACTCGTTCTCTCTCTCTATCTCTGTTTATTCCTTTTTATCTTGCTTACTCACCTCTTACCCTATATTAAGACTACAAATATTTTGAGGTAAATAATGAGTGTACTGTGTGTGTATTTTACTTTTTGTTTTTAATGCCTAGTTCTATTGCTAACTTTATACGTATATGTTAGTGTAAACTTGTTATCTGGCATTTACATGCATTTATAAGTGGAAGAAAATTTCATTCTGCTTTCCGGCAATGTCCGCTTTCTGGAGGTAGACCGGAACCTAACCTGCCATGTAAGTGGGGCACTACTGTATAAAAGAAAAACTGGATATCCCATTGGAGGGAGGGAGTATGGAAGAAGTGAATGTTTTCAGATATTTGGGAGTTGACTTGTCAGCTGGTGGGTTTCTGAAGGATGAGGTTAACCATAGAATTGATGAAGGAAAAAAGGTGAGTGGTGCACTGAGGTATCTGTGGAGACAGAGAACATTATCCATGGAGGCAAAGAAGGGAATGTACGAGAGTATAGTGGTACCAACACTCTTATATGGGTGTGAAGCAAGGGTTGTAAATGCTGCAGTGAGGAGGCGGCTGGAGGCAGTGAAGATGTCGTGTCTAAGGGCAATGTGTGGTGTAAATATTATGCAGAGAATTTGTAGTGTGGAAATTAGGTGTAGCTGAAGAGGGGCTGAGGTGGTTTGGTCATTTAGAGAGAATGGAACAAAGTAGAATGACTTGGAGAGCATATAAATATATAGGGGAAGGAAGGCGGGGTAGAGGTTGTCCCCGAAAAGGTTGGAGGGAGGGGGTAAAGGAGGTTTTGTGGGTGAGGGGCTTGGACTTCCAGCAAGAGTGTGTGAGTGTTAGATAGGTTGCCTCAGAGCTCTAAGGCAACCACACCATCGTATGTCCTCGCAACATGAAGCAAGCCAAGTTCACTAGGATCATGTTGTTTGTAGGATTGTATGGTCCAATGGTTTATTGTGTTATGAATTTTCACTCTTCCCACGAGGCAGGCTAAAACAACACGGGTTCGAGCCCCCGGCTAGCCACAGTTTGTTATTGATTAAATACCACTTGTTCATGGTTACAATAACACACACACACACACACACTAATACTAACACAAATTTTCAGAGAATAGGGGGGTACTTGAAGGGGAGAAACTGGCCAGTCAAACTGATTTTCAAGACAGAAATGGTGCAGAACAGGATCCTGCAAGAGAAACCACGGCTGAAGAATCATCAATTTACAAAAGGGTGTTCCTAGATCACGACAGAACAAGAACAGAACGACAGCAACTGAGAAAGAAGACAGAAACGAAAGGGGCTAGGACGAGAGACAAGGACAGAGTCAGCAGAGGACAATCAGAGAAGAGCAGAGCAACAAGTGCAAGCACACACAGAACCACCCTCAGAACCCCACAACCAAACATGCAACCCTAACACAACCCACAATTCACACTTACAGCCACACTACCCTGTAGAATCCCATAGCACACTGCCAGAACCCCCACCCCCACAGACCCCCAGAAACTGAAGGTATGGTACACCAATGTGGATGGAATAACAAATAAGTGGGAAGAGTGGCATGAAAGAGTCAAAGAGGCATCACCGGACATCATAGCTCTCACAGAAACCAAGCTCACGGGAATGATAACAGATGCCATCTTTCCAACGGGATATCAGATCATGAGGAAAGACAGAGGGAACAGAGGGGGAGGAGTGGCACTGCTCATCAAAAACCAATGGGATTTTGATGAGCTGGAGAGAGGAAACAAAGAAGCAAGAGACTACATAATAGGAACACTTCAGTCTGGAGGTCCCAAGGTGGTCATTGCAGTGATGTACAGCCCACCACAGAACAGCAGGAGGCCAAGGCAGGAGTATGATGAGAGTAATAGAGCGATGGTTGACACACTGGCAGAGGTGGCCAGAAGGGCTCATGTGTGCAGGGCATAGCTGCTGATTGTGGGTGACTTCAATCACAAGGAAATTGACTGGGAGAACCTGGAGCCACATGAGGGCCCAGAAACATGGAAGGCTAAGATGATAGAGGTGGTACTGGAAAACACTACCAAAGAGAGAGGTGAGAATGAACCAGCAAGACTGGACCTAGTATTCACCTTGAGTAGTGCAGACATTGAGGACATCACATATGAAAGACCCCTTGGGGCCAGTGACCACATGGTTCTGAGCTTCAAAAACATAGTAGAGTTACAAGTGAAGAGGGAAGCTGGAAGGGCAGGATGAATGAGGCCAAACTACAAGAGAGGGGACTATACAGGCATAAAGAATTTCCTGCATGGGGTTCAGTGGGATAGAGAACTGGCAGGGAAGTCAGTAAACGAGATGATGGAATATGTGACAACAATACGCAAAGAAGCGGAGGAGAGGTTTGTACCCAAGGGTAACAGAAACAACAAGAAAGCCAGGATGAGCCCTTGGTTCACCCAAAAGGTGTAAAGAGGCAAAAACCAAATGTGCTAGAGAATGGAAGAAGTATAGAAGGCAAAGGACCCAGGAGAACAAAATGACACCGCAGTGAAAGCCAAATCTGATCCGAAGCTATTGTACAGCCACATCAAGAGGAAAACAACAGTCAAAGACCAGGTGATAAGGCTGAGAAAGGAAGGAGGGGAGCTCACACGAAATGACAGCAAAGTATGTGAGGAGCTCAACACGAGGTTCAAAGAAGTGTTCACAGAGGAGACAGAAGGGACTCCAGAAAGACAGAGAGGTGGGGTACACCATCAAGTGTTAGACACAATACATACAACCGAGGAAGAAGTGAAGAGGCTGCTAAGCGAGCTAGATACCTCAAAGGCGATGGGGCCAGATAACATCTCTCCATGGGTACTGAGAGAGGGAGCAGAGGCACTATGTGTACCACTAACAACAATCTTCAACACATCTATCGAAACAGGATGACTACCTGAGGTATGGAAGACAGCAGACATAGTCCCAATTTTAAAAAAAGGAGACAGACACAAAGCATTAAATTACAGACCAGTGTCACTGACATTTATAGAATGCAAAGTCATGGAGAAGATTATCAGGAGAAGAGTGGTGGAACACCTAGAAAGGAATTAGCTTATCGATGACAGCCAGCACGGTTTCAGGTATGGGAAATCCTGTTTCACAAACTTACTGGAGTTCTGTGACAGGGTGACAGCAGTAAGACGAGAGAGGGTGGGTAGATTGCATTTTCTTGGACTGTAAGAAGGCGTTCCACAAGAGAGGTTAGTGCAAAAGTTGGAGGACAAGGCAGGGATAACAAGGAAGGCACTGCAATGGATCAGGGAATACTTGTCAGGAAGACAACAGCGAGTCATGGTATGTGGTGAGGTGTCAGAGTGGACGCCTGTGATGAGTGGGGTTCCACAGGGGTCAGTCCTAGGACCGGTGCTATTTCTGGTATTTGTGAACGACATGACGGAAGGAATAGACTCAGAAGTGTGTCTGTTTGCAGATGACGAAGTTGATGAGAATAATTCATTCAAATGAAGACCAGGCAGAACTACAGAGGGATCTGGACAGGCTGTAGGCCTGGTCCAGCAAATAGTTCCTGGAGTTCAACCCCACTAAGTGCAAAGTCATGAAGATTGGGGAAGGGCAAAGAAGATTGCAGACGGAGTATAGTCTAAGGGGCCAGAGACTACAAACCTCACTCAAGGAAAAGGATCTTGGGGTGAGTATAACACTGGGCAGATCTCCTGAGGTACACATCAACTGCTGCAGCATATGGGCGCCTATCAAACCTAAGAACAGCATTCTGACATCTCAATAACGAATCATTCAGGACCCTGTACACAGTGTACATTAGGCCTTTATTGAACCCACACCTAGCCAAACACGAAAGGAAACTAGAGAAAGTGCAAAGGTTTGCAACAAGACTAGTTCCGGAGCTAAGGGGCATGCCCTACAAGGAGAGGTTAAGGGAAATCAATCTGACGACACTGGAGGACAGGAGAGAGAGGGGAGATATGATAACTACATATAAAATACTGAGAGGAATTGACAAGGTAGACAGAGACAGGATGTTCCAGAGATGGGACACAGCAACAAGGGGACACAGTTGGAAGTTGAAGACTCAGATGAATCACAGGGATGTTAGGTAGTATTTCTTCAGTCACAGAGTTGTCAGGAAGTGGAATAGTCTGGGAAGTGATGCAGTGGAGGAAGGATCCATACATAGCTTTAAGAAGAGGTATGATAAAGCTCATGGAGCAGGAAGAGTGACCCAGTGGCGACCAGTGAAGAGGCGGGGCCAGGAGCTATGACTCGACCCCTGCAACCACAACTAGGTGAGTACACACACACACACACAGTGCCCCCGCAAATTTGCAGTTCCGAATTTGTGGCTTCAGTTATTCGTGGATTTTTCCTTAGAACCTAAACTACAGTCATCCCTCCGTTTTCGTGTATCTCTGTTTTCGAGTGTTTCAGTTTTCGTGCAGTTTTTTCAGGGAAAATTTACCTCTGTTTTCGTGTGATTCCCTCCGTTTTCGTTCATGGTACAGAACCTGTCCAGTGCCCAGCGCACATACAAAGCCCGCAATCCCGCCTCCCATGCACATTCTCAGGCAGTGTAGCATTGTTTCTGGTTGAGTGAACATTATCCTGCGAGTTCATACTAAACATTTCTTAACAATCCATTGTTTTTGGCCCTTTATTATTGTGTGTGACTGCTAAATAAGCCACCATGGGCCCAAAGAAAGCTCCTAGTGTCAGTCCTTTGGTAAAGAAAGTGAGGAACACCATAGAATTAAAGAAAGAAATCGTAGCAAAGTATCAAAATTGAAGTGTAGCATTAACAGTGTAGCAAGTAAGTTAAGCCATTAATCGATAGAAAAATGACGACACGAAACCTAACTCCTCCATTGTTTGTTTGAGGAATATAGGGACAGACTAGAGCTGCCGTCTGCCAACATCTCCTCCAAGGTAAGTGTAAATCTTTCTTATTTATATAAGTGTGAATATTCCTTATTTATAAATTAAAGTGTAAATATTTATTTATAAATTTAAGTGTAAATATTTCTTATTCATAAATTATATACATTGTGTGAATAGAGCTGGTGGCGGCCTGCTGCTGCTGCCGACCTCCACCAGCAGTGGCCCATATACCCAACAAAAACAATACTACCGCCAGTTCTCTCATACATAATGACATATTTTATTCATTCTAGAGTATATATCATGTTTCTATGTTATTAATATTGTTTATTAGGTCATATTAGATGAATTGTGATAGATAAATAAGCCGTAGAGTTTATATTAGTGTCGTGGTGGTGAGAGGCAGTGGTGGTGAGAGGCAGTGGTGGTGAGAGGCAGTGGTGGTGAGAGGCAGTCTTAATGTAGAGTAAGAGGTGAGTAAACAAGATTAAATGAATAAACGAGAGAGAATGAGAGTGTACAATGTTTGGGAGTTTTGTCAACAAACCAGTTATTGTTGTTGTTGTTGTTACCAGCCTGGACAGGAATGAATTCTGTTCAATCCGTGTAGCCGACTGGAAAGAAGTGATCTAATGCAGTTAGCATTACAAACTCCGTTTTCTCTTATACTAATGCATCTGAAGGAGGAAAGAATGGGAAGATGTTTTCATAGCTGGACTGAGTATGCCTGCCACCACATTCGTAATGACACACATATTTTATTCATTCTAGAGTGTATATCAGGTTTTTATGTTATTTATATTGTTTATTATGTCATATTAGATGAATTGTGATAGATAAATAAGCTGTAGAGCTGATATTAGTGTCACAATGAAGCATTTTGTCCTGCCTCCCAACAATAAACTCGCCTCCCTCTCTCCTCTCCATCTTCCATACACCAACAAGAGTCGCTAATAAAGGTAAGTGTGATGTTAAATGTTCATTTATACGTGTTATTAGTCCTTTATATTTATTTGTCATTCTTTTCTGTATGTAAATCTATATTTAATCTCTAAAAAAATATTTTTTGTTAATACTCCTAGGTGTCTGAAACGGATTAATTGAATTTACATTATTTCTTATGGGGAAAATGGCTTCAGTTTTCGTGTGCTTCAGTTTTCGTGCGTTTCAGTTTTAGTGCATCCCTCAGGAACGGATTAAGCACGAAAACGGAGGGACCACTGTAATAATTGTTCGCAGATTTTTTTTTTTTCATGGCAGTATATAATTTTTTATGCGTTTTAATGCTAAATATTAAGAAAAATATAACTTAATTTTGTAACATAAATACAGCGGAACCCCGGTTTTCGTCCTTAATCCATTCCAGAAGGTCGGTCGAAATCTGAAATGGACGAAAACCGAAGTAATATTTCCCATAAGAAATAATGTAAAACCAATTAATCCGTTCCAGACACCCAAAAATATTAAAAAATAAATTTTATAGAGAACTATAGTGTTTCAGCTCTTCAGTGGTTAGCTCTTCCCTGTGGTCGTCCACCAACTCTTCCACATCCTGGCCACTCACATCCAACCCCATGGACTTCCTCAAAGCCACAATAGATTTCACAATAGGTGTAGAGTTGTCAAGTTTACACTAACTTATAATAATAATAATAATAATACTTTATTTAGACATTGTACAATTATACATGGTAGATATAGTTATACATAGTAATTACATAGTTATTACTTAGTTATTAATGAGATGTACATGCCAAAAGCCCCTAATATGCTGTGCATTGTGGGCATTCTTAGGACTACTTAATTCTAGACTACATGGTAAAAAGTTATGGTTGATAATTTATAAAATAAGTAAAGTTGCATATCTATGTTATAAAGTTTGAAGATAAGTTGAACATATCAATTAATTGTAGCAATGCAACTAATTGAGTAAGATAACAATTTAGAACAATTAATTGCATTGCAGTTAGTTTACGTGGTCATTATAATTAAGTGTTGTGGAAATAATTAGTTAAGTATGTAATATTAATAACAGGTTTTAAATTCAATTGATTAGTCAGGTTTTTACGTTTGATTATTCTACTTTGCTGGGAATGTTTGATATTGAGCAATTAGCTTTGGGTGAGAAGGTGGTTTTTTAGCATCGTTTTGAATTGGGGTACAGGTAGGGTTTCTTTGGCAATGACAGGTAATGAATTCCAAATTTTCGCGCCTTTTATATGCATTGAGTTTTTACATAGTGTTAGATGGACACGGGGAACATCGAGGAGTGATCTGTGTCTAGTGTTATGGTCATGTGTCCTGTTAAAATTGGTAAGGAGAAGTTTGAGTGGTGGGTTAATATTTGCATAGTGTTTTCTATGTATGTAATAGGCACAGTAAAAAGTATGGATGTCTTGTATGGTGAGTAAGTTTAGGTTTTTGAATATTGGTGGAGTATGTTGCCTGGAGTGAGAATTTGTTATCATTCTAACTGCTGCCTTTTGTTGTGTTATTAGTGGTCTGAGATGAGTTATTGATGTAGAGCCCCATGCGCAGATTCCATAGGTGAGGTAAAGGTAAATGAGAGTGATATAGGGTAAGGAGAGCTGGTTGTGGAACATAGTACTGTATCTTGGATAGTATTCCCACGGTCTTTGAGACTTTCTTGGAGATTTGTTGTATATGAGTCTGAAATTTGAGGCCACTGTCAAGATGGATTCCTAAGAATTTTCCCTCTGTGAGTTTTGTTTTAAGGGACCCGTTTATCATTATGTTAAGTGGTGCGTTTGTAGCTCTGTTCCCAAACTGGATAAAATAGGTTTTATCAATATTGAGGGTAAGTTTGTTGGTCATCATCCAGGTAGATATTTTCTGCAATTCAGTATTTGCAGTGTTGGCTAGTGTGTCTGGGCTTGGGTGAGAGATAACGTATGTAGTGTCATCTGCAAAAAGTATGGGTTTGAGTAGTTGAGATGCATTTGGTAGGTCGTTAATGTAAATGAGAAAGAGTAGTGGGCCAAGAACACTTCCCTGTGGGACACCTACAATAATAGTTTGCGCGGTGGAGCTAGCTCCATTTGTGTACACATATTGGTTTCTGTTGCTAAGGTATGATTTTAGGTAGTTTAGGGAGTGTCCTCTTATACCATAGTGTGATAATTTTAAGTGTAACAGATCATGGTCAACTGTATCAAAAGCTTTACGTAAATCAATGAAGATTCCCACTGGGATTTCTTTTTTCTCAAGGGCGGTGTAAATTATTTCTAACATGTGTATAATGGCATCATTTGTATTTTTATTAGGCCTGAATCCAAATTGACAGTGGTTGAGTACGTTGTTGGAGGTGAGGTAGGAATATATTTGTCTATGAATTAATTTTTCAAAGATTTTGGAGAGAAGGGGTAAGTTAGATATCGGCCTGTAGTTATTCAGGTCTGCTTGATCTCCTCCCTTATGTATTGGGGTGACCCTCGCTATTTTGAGTATTGATGGGAAGGTAGAGGATTCAATGGATTTGTTAAAGAGTGTTGCAATAATTAGTGAGAGAACTTGAGAGGCTTTTTTGTATATATAAGGTGGTAAGTTATTTAGGTCACCTGCTTTGTTTTTTAATGTGTTGATTATAAGTGAAACTTCTATTGGGTTGGTTGGGGCTAGGAATAGTGTGTTCGGATAGGTGCCAGTGAGATAGTCGTTAGGTGGAGTATTTGAACTTGGAATTTTGCTTGCCACCTTTTTATATTAAGTTAGTAATAGAACTAGGCATTAAAAAACACAATAAAAAGTAAAATACATACAGTGGACCCTCGGTTAACGAAAAAAATTCATTGCAGAAGCCTGCTCAAGTGCCATTACCGAACGAATTTACGTCCTTAAGAAATAATGTCATGTAGGTTAGTCTATTTCAGACCCCCAAAACTACACTTCCACAAGAACTTACAAAATTATACTTACATAATTGCACGATTTCCGGGGTATTCGTTAACCGAGGGTCCACTGTACATAGTACATTCATTACTTACCTTAAAATATTTGTAGTCTTAATGTAGGGCGAGAGGTGAGTAGTACATATGTAAAATGGGTACCCGTGTGTTAGTCGACTGGTGTGTGTTGCATCCTCAGACAAAACTGACCTAATTTGCCCAAAATGCTCAGGTAACAAGGGGCTTTCTATATTCAGTGAAACCCTGAGTTTTGGCCACCCCGAGTATCAGCCGCTTTGAGTTTCAGTCACTCTTTTCGGCCTAATTTTGCCCCAACTTTCAGTCAGCATACCAGACCTGTCCGCCTGCCCGCGCTTGCGCACCTCGCTGCGCAGGCACCGTGAGCCAGTCTAGCGTTGTTTACCCTTGAGTGAACATTACCCTGCGCACTCATCCAAACATTTCACAATAAATTCATTGTGTTTAGTGATTGTGACTGAAATAAGTCACTTCCAGGACTTTGAACTCTGCTTGGAGACAATTGTGGCCACAATGTGTCACCCAGAGGGATTTTGAAGGGTTTGAGGCTGACCCTGACGACCCTCTGCCTGTTGTGGAAGGTAATGTGGCATTGGGCAAGTCCCTGGGGTTGGAGGTGAGTGGCGAGGATGTGGAAGAGTTGGTGCAGGACCACAGTGAAGAGCTAACCACTGATGAGCTGCAAGAGCTTCATCTGGAACAGCATCAGACCACAGTTGAGGAACTTGCTTCACAGGAGGAAGAGGAGGGAATGAAGGAGGTGCCTTCTTCAGTGCTTAAGGACATGTGTGGAATGTGGAATAAGCTGCAAAGCTTCGTGGAGAAATACCACCCTGAGCAAGCTGAAACAACCCATATCTGCAACATGTTCAGTGACAAAACAATGTCCCATTTTAGGGACATCGTAAAGAGGCGCCAGAAACAGAGCACTCTTGACAGTTATTTTGTGCGACAGGGGTCTAGTGACTCTCAAGCTGGTCCTAGTGGCATTAAAAGACAAAGGGAAGTAACCCCAGAAAGGGACTTGTTACCTGATGTCCTTAAGGAGGGGGATTTCCCTTCCAAACAATGAGTGCTCCCTTCCCCTCTCCTCATCCCTATCTTCCAGATGCCAGCAAGTCTCTTCAATAAAGGTAAGTACAGTGGTACCTCGAGTTACGATGGTCCCCAAAATCGCCCTTTTATGTAAGTTTATTTTTTTAAATGCTTTTGTAGGTATATTTTTGGGGGTGTAAAAGGACTAGTCTATTTTACATTATTCCTTATGGGGATAAATTCGTTTGGTAATGGCACTTGAACAGCATTCTCGAACGAAAAAATATCGTAACTCGAGGTACCACTGTAAATGTTATTTTAAACGTTTATTTAAATGTTTAATTATAAATTTATTACTTTATATATATTTATAATTGTTTTATGTATGTAAAACTATAGTTATTCTTTAAAAATTATATTTTTTGTGAATATTTTTGGGTGTCTGAAACGGATTAATTGTATTTCCATTATTTCTTAAGGGAAGTATTGCTTCGATTTTCCGCCGCTTTGACTTTAGGCCCAGCTCCTGGAACGGATTATGGCCAAAACTCGGGGTTCCACTGTAGTATGTCACTGATGTCAGCTAGGCCTGTATACCATGTACATGTACTTGTAGTAAATAAAGATATCATTATTAGGTAGCCGGTAGATGTAAGTAGGTAGTCCGCCTGGGCTACCTACATAGCTACACGATATTTAATGCGGCCCAGAGCCATATTACCATCGACATACCATGTTCACCGAGATTAATTGTTTCTAACAACTACCTTTAGATGCCATCATAAACAAAGGGAGAAGTAATGAATAATTCATGCCAAGAATTGTAAACAAAAGCATTTTGTATTAAGGGGGTGACTGGGCCAACGCAGATTCATCACGTTTCTCTGGTGCTGGACCAGAGAAACAATGTTTTCCTCCACGACTACCACCCCTCCATAGCATATAAACATTGCATGTTTACAGTATTGCTATGGAGGGGTGGTAGTCCATGGAGGGAAACATTACATTTTCTCTGGTCCAGCACCAGAGAAAACATTGTATGTGTATATGCTACGTAACGTGTTTCTTATATAATTTTGAAGAAAATATCATAGATGGATTAATGAAAATGTCTATATTAACGTAAAATAAGACATTTAATGTACCCAAGAGTGATTATTATTAGTGTATTACGTAATATTTTCCCTCCACCTGGCAACCACCCCTCAAGGCGGACGCGTCTGGTACAGACGATTTCCAAGAGGTTGTATGAAACAAGGGGTTAAAATTCGCCAAAAAAAACTGGTCAAAATCCGAACTGTACGATATCCGAACTGGACAAAAACCTGAGTTCCACTGTATTAACGTAAATTCAGCAAAATTTCCATATAAAATATAATACTGTATAAATTTTTAAGTGCTGTAGAGAGAACTCAAAGCGACCGTAGAGAAAATAGGGTTGCATGAATTACAGTACATATGGAGGTAACATCGGTATTTTACATTCTAGCACTGCTACAGTACTAACACAGTACAGTGGTCCCCCGAGTAACGAAAAAACTTCATCCCAGAAGCCTGCTCAAGTGCCATTACCGAACGAATTTACTCCCTTAAGGAATAATGTCATGTAGGTTAGTCTATTTCAGGCCCCCAAAAATACACTTCTACAAGCACTTATAATATTATACTTACATAATTGTATGATTTCCGGGGTGTTCGTTACTCGGGGACCACTGTACTGTATACGGGTTTATCTTTGCATTCTTTTTTTTTTAAGGGTGATGTATGAAGCTGAGTTTGAAATTAAATTAAAGTCTTTTGGGGACATATTTAAGGTTTAAACTATAAATAAAAAGGAATTTATATGCATTTTTTTAACCGCGTTTTTTCCAAATTTGTGGGTGGTCTTGGAACGTAACCCCTGCGAATTTGAGGGGACTACTGTATACAGTGGTCCCTCGGTTTTCGCCGAAAATTTGTTCCAGAATGCTGCTCAAGTGCCATTTCCGAACGAATTTACTTCCTTAAGAAATAATGTCATGTAGGTTAGTCTATTTCAAACCCCCAAAAATACACTTCCAACAGCACTTACGAAAATACACTTACATAAATGTTCGAGTTTGGAGATGCACGAAAACCGAGGGACCACTGTATATACAAATTCTTCCTCCTTAACCCTTAAACTGTCCACACGTAGATATACGTTCACGTGCGTAGCTGACCGAATATTTTGAGAAAAAAATAAATTGTTCTTTTTCTTTAAAATGAAGAGTGCATTTTGTTTGTCATTCCCACATGTTGTAATACTGCACACACTGAGTGCACAGACCCATTCTCTAATCTCTAGGCAACTCAGGCTTATCGTGGCAAGGTTAAAAGCATTTGAAAAAACGTAGATCTACGTTTGGAGCAGTACGCACGCGAACGTATATCTACGTGTGGACAGTTTAAGGGTTAAGCCATGCGTGTCGTAAGAGTCAGCTAAAATGCCAGGAGCAAGGGGATAGTAACCCCTTC
This sequence comes from Cherax destructor, assembly GCA_009830355.1. Lineage (NCBI taxonomy): Eukaryota > Metazoa > Arthropoda > Malacostraca > Decapoda > Parastacidae > Cherax > Cherax destructor. The sequence continues at coordinate 10,634 of WNWK01021756.1, read as the reverse complement.
TCCTGTATATATTACTATGCAGTGGACCCCAGAGTATCGGCTACCCTGAATATCGGCCGACTCGTGTTTTGGCCCGACTATAGGCCGTTCCCCATGTTTCGGCCCGGGTACCAGACTTGTCTGCCTCCCCGCGCTTGAGCGCGTCCCCGCATAGGCATTGTGAGCCAGTCTAGCTTTGTTTATCACAATAAATTCATTGTGTTTAGTGCTTGTTTATTGATTGTGACTGAAATAAGCCACCATGGGCCCAAAGAAACTTCATAGTGGCAGCCCTTTGGTAAAGAATGTGACCAACACGATAGAACTGAAGAAAGAAATTGTAGCAAAGTACAAAAGTGGAGGAGAAAGAGAGGGGAGAAATGTGTCTTCTTCAGTGATTCACTGATTCTACGATATGTACAATACTAAAGCAGCACGAGTCGATAAAGGCTATAGCCAGCGATAAAGTGTAGCATTAACAGTGTAGCAAGTAAGTTAAGCGATTAAGCGGTAGAAAAATGACAACTACATTGTTGTTTGAGGAATATAAAGGCACTGAGACAAACGCCGCCCTCTGCCATCATCTCTTGCAAGGAAAGTGTAAATATTTCTTATTTATAAATTAAAGCGTAAATATTTCTTACTTATAAATTAAAGCGTAAATATTTCTTATTTATAAATTAAAGTGTAAATATTTCTTATTTATAAATTACGTACATTGTTTCAGTGTGAATTAGTGGTGGTGGACTGCTGCCTCCACCACCAGCAGTATATGTATGGGTTATGGTCAGTGGCCCTTATAAACCCAACAACAATAACACACTACCACCAGTCCTCACATTCGTAATGACATACGTATTTTATTCATTCAAGAGTATATATCATGTTTCTATGTTATTAATATTGTTTATTATGTCATATTAGATGAATTGTGATAGATAAATAAGCCGTAGAGATTATGTTAGTGTTGTATTGAAAGGCTATCTTGTCCTGCCTCCAAACTCTCCTGCCTCTCTCATATGCCAACAAGAGTCTTCAATAAAGGTAAAACTGATTCAAATGTTCATTTATCAATTAACCCTTTCGGGGTTGGTGCCGTACTAGTACACCCAAATTCTAGCGGCCTCAATTTAAGCAGAAAACGTCTGGTAGGCATACATATGAAAGAATGGGTCTGTGTGGTCAGTGTGCGCAGTATAAAAAAAAATCCTGTAGCACACACTACATAATGAGAAAAAAAAACTGACCATTTTTTTCGATTAAAACAGCGACTTTGCAGTCAATTTTCGTATGGTATTTATTGACGTATTCTCGTTTTCTTGGTCTCATTTGATAGAATGGAAGATATATTACAGAAAGAGATAATTTTGATTCGTATAACAATGACAAGTACCTTGAAATTGAGCTCAAAGTAGCGAAAATGTTCAATTTTTGACGATGTTCAAGAGTAAACAAATCACACCATGCGTCCAATACACATCAACTGGCGAGTCTTATATTCATGCACAAGTGCTCTGATATTATTTATACCATTTTTACAATAATGCAGTTGTATACATAACAGTAAATCTTCTATTTTTGTGTGAGAATAAAAATTCAAAATGGAAAGCATAAGTAATGGAACAGGGGCCTGAAGACGTGGCTAATGAACAGAGAACATGTTATTTTAGTGCCAGGAATGTCTGCCTTGTTTACTCTGGACCCTATTTTGAAATTGGCATCGTTTGAAATTTGTGTGAAATTGGAAAATTGCCATTTTCTGACCACTATTTTGGGTAAATGAAATTGGTAAATAGGCGGTTTCTTGCACTCAATCGATAGAAGAAATGGAGTTCTAGCGAAATAGCTATAATTGTAGGAGACTGAAACATTGGAATTTGTCGAAAATAGGGCTCGAAGTGGGTGAAATCGCCGATGCGTCAGTGTCATAGATACCGCAAATTTCGCGAAAGCATAATTCAGTTAGTTTTCGATCAAATTTCATAATTTTGGTGGCGTTATGACCGGAAAAAGATTCTCTATCATTTCATAAGAAAATAATAATTTTTTTTTTCCAAAAATTTTCGACCCCAGGAACACGTTACCGAGAAGGCCTGTCGACCCCCAAAGGGTTAAAATTAGTGCTTTATATTTATATCTTATTGTTTTCTGTATATTAAACTATAGTATTTATTCTTTAAAAAAATGAATTTTGGTGAATATTTTTGGGTGGAAACGGATTAATTGTATTTACATTATTAGTTCGACTTTCGGCCAGTTCGAGTTAAGGCCTAGCTCCTGGAACGGATTACAGCCGATACTCGGGGGTCCACTGTACATCACCCTGCTTCGGTGGGATGCGGCCGGTGCTTTGAATGAATCAGATTTTTTTTAACACGGCCATTTCCCACTGAGGCAGGATGACCCAAAAAGAAAGAAAAAACTTTCATCATTCAACACTTTCACCATCACTCATAATCACTGTCTTTGAAGAGGCCCTCACAAACTGCCAATACCCCAAACCCCTCCTTTAAGGTGAAGGCATTGTACTTCCCATTTCCAGGACTCGAGTCCTGCTAACTGGTTTTCCTGAATCCCTTCACAAAATATTACCCAGCTCACACTCCAACTGCTCGTCAGTTCCCAAAAACCATTCTTTTCCATTCACTCCTTTCAAAGACGCTCACGCATGCTTGCTGGAAGTCCAAGCCCCTTACCAACAAAACATTTGCTCCTGAAAAAACACAAATGCTGGAGCAGTGGTAAGTAAGAATGAAGTGTGTTGGTACCTGGGGGATGAAGGTGATATCCTTGGGGTGAAATCTGACTCCAAACTGACCACGAAGAACCACGTTGTAAACCTGCCAAACAAGGCGGCCAGGAAGCTTACTGCATTTAGACATAGTATCTCTCATCTACTTGACAGTAGAAGTGGCAAGATTCTGTACGAGGCACAAGTATGCTCCACTTTCTTGGATTGCGTGCCCCCATCTCATCTGCGACTTTTTGACAGAATAGAGAACAAGTGTATATAATAATGTATCTCTCCTGCCTGTGTTCTAGGGAGTACAGATTTAGGAACTTCAAGCATTCCCAGTAATTGAGGTGGTTTATCGCAGTTATGAGAACCTTCACAGCACGCATAACTGCGATAAACCACCTCAATTACTGGGAACGCTTGAAGTTCCTAAACCTGTACTCCCTAGAATGCAGGCGGGAGAGATACATTATTATATACACTTGGAAAATCCTAGAGGGATTAGTACCAAACTTGCACTCGAGAGTCATTCCTTACGAAAGCAAAAGACTCAGCAAACGATGCAACATCCTCCCAATGAAAAGCAGGGGTGCCACTAGTACGTTGAGAGACAACACAATAAGTGTCAGGGGCCTAAGACTGTTCAACTGCCTCTCAGTGTACATAAGGGGAATTACCAATAGACCCCTGGCTGTCTTCAAGCAGGCACTGGACAGGCACCTAAAGTCAGTACCTGACCAGCCGGGCTGTGGTTCGTACGTCGGACTGTGTGTGGCCAGCAGTAACAGCCTGGTTGATCAGGCTTTGATCCACCATGAGGCCTGGTCACAGACTGGGTCACGGGGACGTTGACCCCCGGAACTCTCTCCAGGTAAACTCCAGGAGCACGATGCCTCATCTCTCGTCTGGAACCAGCCTTGATAGATCTGTCATTTCAGCAGAGCCTTCAACACAGGAGGGTTGTGGGTGGCCTTACTGTTATGTATAAGGCCAACATTGTCAAAGGACCACACTTGACTCCACTCCAAGGATAGCGAGAAGCTTCACTCTGACTGTACCCTACTCCAGGACATCCCTACATCTGAGATCATTTATTCCTAGGATGACTCGAGTCTGGAACATGTTCATACAGCGTAACGATATCAATTAAATAAAGATAGCTGATCAAATGAAATTGCTGGCCCACAGATGGCTAGAACTTCATCCTGTTCCCTGTCTCATAATAAAAAAGAGCTTTTAGATGAGCTGATGTAGGTAACAGCTCTTAGCTTGTCAATAAAGCTAGGAATCCTTAACCTAACCTTGTCAAACCCTGTGTAAGAAAGAAGAGAGACAGACACAGAGATAGAGAGATTGATATATGTAGATAGATATTGAGATTTATACAAATGTTGAGTATGTCAATGACTGATAATGAAGTGTGAAAAGTACAGGAATTAGACAAGAAAGTGAGGGGAAAATATTGCAGTACCACCATGATAAATTTTTGACGGAAGTTCATAGAGCCACCACAGTGGCTAAATTAGCCGTTTCCTGCATACCATTCAATACATGCAATGTTTTCATATCCTTGGAATCATGGATAAAATGTGAGGATACTGAAGATAATGTTTATATACAACTGAGAGGGACTCCAAGATTTATATACAGTATTTTTTGACTCCTTACATTTGTATAATCAGAGTTAAACTGAGAAAAAAAAAAAATATAATGTGCATCAATTTAGTTGTGTGTGTGTCCTCTGCTTCTCTTTCTTCATATAATAAAGGTTAAAAAATGAAAGGAACCTAGATGTAATGTGTATACAGCACCTACTTTATCTACAGTGTATATCAGTTTAGTTGATAAACTTAGATTTTCTGATAAACAAGGATGTGTGAGACTGTTGGCAATGTTTACACTTACTCATCCCTCCCTTTGCTCCATATTACTCTATTTTTAATATTTAAAATGCAAGGGAAATTATACTTTATATTATGTATTTTAATTTAAACAAAAATTATTAATGTGAATCAAATAGCTTATAGTATATTTACAAAAGCTTTCTGGTAGTCAATCTCACATCAGTGAGGACACAAACCCTTGGCCCACTGTAATCCTTAACCCTTTGACTATTTCGGTCGTATATATACGTCTTATGAGCCAACGTTTCTGATGTATAAATACGCATAAATTCTAGCGGCCTCAAATCAAGTGGGAGAAAGCTGGTAGGCCCACATGTGAGAGAATGGGTCTCAATGGTCAGTGTGCGCAGTATAAAAAAAAAAAAAAAAAAAATCGGGCAGCCAGTGGTGCATTGTGGGAAAGCCATTTCAGTAGTCCATGTTCAGCATGCCTAGCGGTAAGAAATATCTGACTCCCCAGCGAATCTGGGACTCTTCTCTTCCCCAGTGATAGTTCTAACACAGATGGAAGTGTCTCTGAAGATGAATTTCATGGTTTTGAGCAGTTTGTGACCGAAAGCAATGCCCAGGATACCAGAAGGAAGGAAGAAAGAAAAAGAAAGTAAGGAAGGAAGGAAAGAAGAGATGAAAGGAAGGAAGGAAAGAAGAGATGAAAGGAAGGGAGGAGGAAAGGAAGGAAAGAACAGATGAGAGGAAGGAATGAGGAAAGGAAGGAAAGAAGACAGGAAGAAAGAAAAGAAGAGATGAGAGGAAGGAAGGAACAAAAGAAGAAAGGAAGGAAGTAAAAACGGAAGGAAGAAAGGAAGGAAGAGATGAGAGGAAGGAAGGAAATAAGAAAGAAAGGAATGAAGGAAGAAAGGCAGCTAGGAAGGAGGTTGTGGGGAAGAAGACATGCAACCCCTTTTGTGTTGACAGGTTGACAGGCATGAGGGTGGTGAGTAATGGTATAATATGTCATTTTGACAGCTGCCTTACCCTGACTCAGCAAATTTAGATGTCCACACACACACAGCTTCAAGCTCTAAGGGAAGTTGATGGAAAGTGTCCAGTCATTATATGTGTGAAAAAGGGGAGGCAGTAATTTCATGTACTGGCCAGGAGGTACAACATCGTTTAGGAGTGAAGAAGAGCAGGATGCGAGTGTGGGGGAGGTTCATGAGGCATTACATAGAATGAAAGGGGGTAAAGCAGCTGGAACTGACGGGATCATGAAAGGGTTAAACAATCAGTAAAATAGTCCTAACATTTTGGTAAGAATTTTTTTTTTTTTTTTTAATATTTCTCGACATAGAATGACAGTTTCAGAAAGGGGCCTCCGACAGTCAAAGGGTTAAATCCAACAGCAACAGGACATCGTGATAACTTGAGAATTTTTTTTTTTTTATTGTGACTTTTAATTTTTCCCTGATTTTTTTAATAGATTGCACTTGTATTATGGGAGGTATTACTCTGGACATTGTCATTTTGTAAAAAATCTTAGTGTTATGGCTGGTAATATGTTATACTTTTATTGATGTTTGCAGGTGATTGTGGTTGTGAAAGGTGATAGCTATGGAAATGCCTGTCATATGTTTGTACAAGCATTCTAGATGGTCACATTAATTCTCTCCACACATTTCTAGATCAACTAGCAATGAAAACTATGATGTAAGGAATGGAAAACTTTATTATGTTTGAGTCTTGACAAATTACAAAGCTTGAAGAAAAATTTGATTGGCTCTGTTTCAGAGGATTCCAGATATGTAACTATTTTTTCCTCATGTTCTTCAGTTCGCTTCAGACGATTTTTTTTTTATTACATGACATTTTCAAAAGGTGGCCAACATTCACTCAATCATCATCTTTCCATAAGTGTGATAATATCACAATCAGATTACCCATCTAACTGCAACATCCATACCCCTCTTCAAGAGTGAAGGCACTGTATTTCCCACCTCCATGACTCAAGTCTGGCTAACCAGTTTCAAATCGCTTAATAAAAGTTACCCTGTTCATACTCTAACAGGGCATCCATTAAAATCCACTTGCTGCTATTACTCCTAACACACTCACAAGCCTGCTGGATGCTCAAACCCTTAAAATTTTCTCAATGCTTTTTGCACCCATCCTTCCAACCATTCCTGGTACAATCTCTCAACCTTCTACCCTCCTTCCCAGATTTATACACCCTCTTTTATCAACCTATCACTGTCCACCCACTCTGCCCAAACCACCTCAACTACTCCTCAGCTCTCTGAGCAGGGTCACCCCACATCGCCTTTTAATTTCTACACTCCAAATTCTCTGCATGAATTCACACACCAAATTACTCTCAACCATAACATCTCCACTGCCTCTACCCTTGCCTCACACCCATATGAAAGTGTTGACACCACTATACTATGCTATATTTCCTTTTTCAGCCTCCATACATACTTTTTTTCTTTCCTAAGATACATCAACTTGCCAGTCACCTTTGTCCCCTCATCTATTCTATGGTTCACCTTATCTTTCACAGACCTATCTGATTTTGCCACTCCCAAATAAAGGCCCACATTCCTTTATCCGAAATTCTGAAATTCGAAAAGTTCCGAAAACCAAAGTTTTTTCGTGGAGTGTCAGTCACTGACAGCCAGAGTGGCAGGCGTCAGTTGTGTCTCAGCGCTTGTAGTGTTCACATGTGCGCCTGCTGTTCGATGATACTGTATTTTGTTTTTGCTTTTTATTTTGTGACTGTTTAATTAACCCTTAAACTGTCCACACGTAGATATACGTTCACGTGCGTACTGCCCCGAACGTAGTTCTACGTTTTATTTTTCATTCCTTCAAATTTAGTGGGATAGGCCTGAGTCGCCTAGACATGAGAGAATGGATCTGCGCCCTCAGTGTGCGCAGTATTAAAAAAATCTGGGACCACTTAGTACCATGTGGGAGCACCAGTTCAATTGAGTGGCAGCTAGAGCAAATACTGTGGCAAACACCAGGGATTCACTGATGTCATGTCGCATTAACACTCCCCTTATAAGAGGGAAAAAAAAATAGGTTAGATAAATACATGAGTGGCTGTGGGTGGGTGTGAGTTGGACCTGACTTGCTTGTGCTACTAGGTCTGATGCCATGCTCCTTCCTTCAGAGGATGTGACCTGACTAGGTGGGTCATTGGTCTAAGCTGGGGGGTGACATAGACTTGCCTTGCATGGGCCAGTAGGCCTGCTGCAGTGTTCCTTCTTTCTTATGTTCTTATGTATTCGGCAGGCTGGCTGGCTGGCTGTCTCTGGCTGTCTCTGTCTCTGCTGTCTCTCTGGATCTCTGTCTGTCTAACTTGTCTATAATCTTTGTCTGTCTACATCTTTGTCTGTCTACATCTTTGTCTGTCTACATCTTTGTCTGTCTACATCTTTTTGTCTAGTCTACATCTTTGTCTGTCTACATCTTTGTCTGTCTACATCTTTGTCTGTCTACATCTTTGTCTGTCTACATCTTTGTCTGTCTACATCTTTGTCTGTCTACATCTTTGTCTGTCTACATCTTTGTCTGTCTACATCTTTGTCTGTCTACACATCTTTGTCTGTCTACATCTTTGTCTGTCTACATCTTTGTCTGTCTACATATTTGTCTGTCTACATATTTGTCTGTCTACATCTTTGTCTGTCTACATCTTTGTCTGTCTACATCTTTGTCTGTCTACATCTTTGTCTGTCTACATCTTTGTCTGTCTACATCTTTGTCTGTCTACATCTTTGTCTGTCTACATCTTTGTCTACATCTTTGTCTGCTACATCTTTGTCTACATCTTTGTCTACATCTTTGTCTACATCTTTGTCTACATCTTTGTCTGTCTACATCTTTGTCTGTCTACATCTTTGTCTGTCTACATCTTTGTCTACATCTTTGTCTACATCTTTGTCTACATCTTTGTCTACATCTTTGTCTGTCTACATCTTTGTCTGTCTACATCTTTGTCTGTCTACATCTTTGTCTGTCTACATCTTTGTCTGTCTACATCTTTGTCTGTCTACATCTTTGTCTACATCTTTGTCTGTCTATATCTGTCTATATCTATATGTCCTATATCTCTCTCTCTCTCACACATGTACACAAGTACAGTTATTATACATAGTAAAATTACCTAGGATAACCCAAAAATTCCAGGCAAAGTGCTATACAATGCTTGTAGATATAAGGCATAATAAGCATGACTGGCAAGTAATATGCATCGTCACTTCTGCATTTCTGCATCGTGTATAATACCTGTTGGCTTACGAGCCGCACTCTGAGACTGAGACAAGCAGACGGAAACACAAACAAACAAACAAACACACACACACACACACACACACAGGCAGACAGAAAGACAGATAAGTAGAGTTAGACAGAATTAAGCAGAGCTTGACAAACAGACAGACAGATACAGGCAGACAGATAGACAGACAGGCAAACAGATAGACATTGAAAAAGGGAGGGTTCCCTCCAGCACTGCTGACATTTATCAAATGTCACTGGGCTGTCAAGAGTTATCTGACACTTGTCAACACACCATTCTTCAAGGAGTTTCATATACTCCAGGCACACAGGCAGACAGAAAGACAGATAAGCAGAGCTAGACAGACACAGACAGAGATACAGACAGATACAGACAAACAGATTTAGACAGACAGATACAGACAGACAGATACAGACAGATAGACAGACAGACAGATAGACAGACACACAGATAGATAGATACAGAGTGAAAGAGCGAGGGTTCCCTGCACACATTCATTCATCAATGTCACTGCCTTATCAGTAGTTATCTGGCAATTGTCATAACACCATTCTTCAAGGAGGTTCATATATACTCCTGGATGTCTAAAACATTGCTGGGACCTATAAATACTTCGTATATATTTATAGACAATAGTAAATGACCAAGGTAGGCAAAAATGTTCACCTCTTGGTGTGATTGTGACTATTTGAGTACTATTTCAGTACATAATATTAGTGTTAGAACAAAGATTGGCTATGAAATCACAGGAACTATTGTAAATTGTAATTATCAGAAAATAAAAATTATATAAATTAAAATGAAAACTAGAAAAAAAAGTATATCAGCAATACTTCTGCAAGCGGCAGGACTTGATGTTGCCGTCAGGTGAGCATCCAGCACCAAATTGGCGGGCTTATATCTCAGTAAGTACTGGCCCTAAACTTTTTTTTTTGCATATCCTGTTTATAAAAATGCACTCTTCATTTAAAAATTTTTTTTTTTTTCAAAATACAGTGGTACCTGGAGTTACGATGGTCCCCAAAATCGCCCTTTTATGTAAGTTTATTTTTTTAAATGCTTTTGTAAGTATATTTTTGGGGGGTGTAAAAGGACTAGTCTATTTTACATTATTCCTTATTGGGGATAAATTCGTTTGGTAATGGCACTTGAACAGCATTCTCGAACGAAAAAATATCGTAACTCGAGGTACCACTGTATTCGGTGCAGTACGCAGGTGAACGTATATCTACGTGTGGACAGTTTAAGGGTTATTTTCACTGTGAAAATGTCAAAAAGAGCTGCAGATACCCCTATGGGTAACAGTGAGAAAAAGAAAAGGAAGCATCTGATGTTATCAATAACACAGAAAGTAGAGTTACTGCAGAAGCTTGATTGTGGTGTGTCAGTGCAGTGTCTTACTGAAGAATATGGTGTTGGAACTACAGTGGACCCCCGCTATTCGAACGGCTCGGCAGTTGAACAAATCGTCATTAGTACAAAAAAATCGATATCGTCATGCGAACAAATTATCGTGAGTCGAACGAATACGTTCGTGACCTGTCCGCCCAGGCGCTTGGGTGCCTCACAGCGCAGGCGTGGAGAGCCAGTCCCGCGTTATTTACACTCGAGAGAACAATACCCTGCACGCTTCTCCAGACATTTCACACTAAATTATAATTTTTTGGAGTTTGTTCATTAAGTGTGACTGTGAAATAAGCTACCATGGGTCCCAAGAAAGTTCCTAGTGGTACCCTGGGCTGATAAAAGTGAGAAACACCGTAGAAATGAA
>WNWK01021755.1:0-33643 GCA_009830355.1 Cherax destructor | reverse complement strand
CACCTGTGAGTGAGCCTGGGTTCCTCCACCTGTGAGTGAGCCTAGTTCCTCCACATGTGGTGAGCCGGGGTTCTTACACTTGTAAGTGAGCCTGATTTCCTCCACCTGTGAGTGAGCCGGGGTTCCCCCAAAGGGAGTGAGGCGGGGATCCTCCCCCCGGGAGTGAGACTGGGGACCTCCCCTTGAAGTGAGCCTGGGTTCCTCAACATGTGAGTGAGCCGCCTGGGTTCCCCACATGTGGTGACCCTTTCTTCCATTGGGTGACCCTGGTTCCTTTACCTGTGAGTGAGCCTGGGTTCCCCCCCTGTGAGTGAGCCTGGGTTCCTTCACTTGTGGTGACCTGGGTTCTTTCACCTTGGAAAGCCTGGGTTCCTCCACCGTGAGTGAGCCTGGGTTCCTTCACCGGTGAGCCTGGGTTCCCCCACCTGGGAGCGAGCCTGGGTTTCCCCTGTAGTAGCCTGGGTTTCTTCACCTGTGAGTAAGCCTGGGTTCCTTCACCGGGGTGAGCCGGGGTTCCTCCACCTGTGAGTGAGCCTGGGTTCCTCCACCTGGGTGAGCCTGGGTTCCTCCACCTGTGGTGAGCCTGGTTTCTTCACCTTGAGTAAGCCTGGGTTCTTTCCCCTGTGAGTGAGCCTAGGTTCCTTCACCGGGAGTGAGCCTGGTTTCCCCCACCTGTGAGTGAGCCTGGGTTCCCCCACCTGTGAGTAAGCCAGGTTTCCCCCCTGTGAGTGGCCTGGGTTCCTCCACCTGTGAGTGAGCCTGGGATCCTCCACATGTGAGTCCCCTCTTCATTCACAAACATGTAAATGCCTAAATACCATAGTTGATTTACACAATACAGTATGGATTGCAATCTCAAAAAAAAAAAATTATAAATATTGGGTTCAATCTTTCTATTTCTTTTTAATGATGTAACAATGCACAGTGGGGTCGTCTGACAAAGACCCATTGTGACCCAGTAACCCCTTTTTGGGGGGCCCTTTTGCTCACAGGACGAGCATGGGGTGCACAAAAACTACGGCCCCCGCACAACTAACTAACCATCACTATACCAGTTTTAAGCTTCGTATAACTTTTAGTGTGACCCGGGGGTTTATCCCCCGGTGCCTGGCATGCCACGAGGGGGGTTAGCGGGCCGCCCCTTGGGGTGGAGCCTCGTTCACATATCAGTATATTTAGTTTGTAAAATTTGTGTGTGACGGGGGGGGGAAGGGGTCACCCTTTGGGCCCCTACACCTGTGGAAAACCGGGGCCCCCAACCCCTTTTTTTAAAAACCGAAACCCCAACTTGTGGAAAACCCCAACTTTCTACCCGCTTATCCCTTTTGGGTTAACTCCCGGGATAAAAAAAAAGGGGCCCACACATATGTAAAAAGGGTTTTTCCTCACCCCCATTTGAAAAAATATGATTCCACTGTGTGTACTTTTGGCCCCAAAATTAAACAGTGTGGGTTAGCACAGAAATGTGCGGCAGAGGTTTTTATATAGGTTTTTGGGAAAAACTTACACACAGGGGGGGTTTTCCCTTTTCACACAAGTGTTAGCTTGTTTTTCCCCCCCTAGTGAACACCTGGGCCCCCCAAACCCCTTTTGTAAGCTTCACCCCCCTTTCCCCTTTTTGTGAAAATGGGTTCAACCCCCCGTAAGTAAGATTTTTTCCCACACTTGTTTTAAGTCTTTTTGTCCAAATCTACCCCCATGTACTTTCTTTCCTTTTTTTAAAGCTACTCGAGCTTAAGCTTCAATGACGTTATTTTGGGGGTTCCCCCAAAACCCCAAAAATCAATTACCAAAAACCCAAAGATTTCCCATACGTATCTAAATCAAAAATTTTTTTCCCAAAGAAAAAATTTTCCCGGGGTTCTGTCTTGGTCAAATTTTTTGACGCTTTTCTTTATTTATTCCTTTTTTCCCCTTTTTACACCCCCAATTTTTCCCTCCTAATTTTCATTTTTTCCCGAGAGGGCCCGGGTTCAGTGTCCTAGGCTTTCTTGAGGAAAAGTTCGAAAATGGAACAACGCATTCTTTCCACGTTTCCCCGCGATTTTATGTCCATTTTGGGAATACGGGGGGAGAAGTGACCAGCATAATCTAAATGAAGCCTAACCAATAATAATAATAGGGGATAAATGGTTCAAAAACCGATGTTGACGAATTAGACATTTTTGTAAACGCGTTTTTTATTGTGGGAAAGTTTTCCCCAAAATTTTGGGTTTCAGTCCCCAAAAAAGAGGGGGAAAAAATTGAAGATCAAAAAGGGGGTTTTAGGTAATCAGTCCTTTAGCCTGGGGGCGATATAATTAGTCCATCAATCTTGATAACAGTACAGCAGATGCGCGGAGAAGGTACTATATACGGCAGACAGGTGAGCCCAAGAGTTGTGGGCGGCGTCACCGTGGAAAAATCCCACAAAGTTGAAGTAAGTCATTGGTTACAAAACGGGAAAATTCCCCGTATTTAAGATCCCAAGATGCTGTTGTGTCTGACAGAATTGTAGATAAATGGTTTTAAAGAACGGGGGGGTTGATGAATTAGACACTGTTTGTAGATACCGGAGAGGTGAATTTTTTTCCATTTTTAGTGAAGTAAAACTAGCCAATGATTTGCCAAGTTTCCCTTTCATTTCTTTATGAGCCCAAACATCTGAGTGTGAGCCTGAGCATCTACTTCTATGTGCAAGCCTAGAAGCCCACAACTGTGTAAGGCCTGTGCTATTATCACTGTGTGAGCCTTGGCCCCAACACTCAGTGTGTGAGCATGAACCCTTACACCTACGTTAGACCCATGAATCATACACCAGTGTGTAAACTTTGGCCGTCGTTCTTGTGTTCTAATCTGGGATAACATACCTGTGCAAGATCCTGTTCAATACACCAGTCGTAGAACCTGGGCTGCCACACCTGTGTTTGTGCTTAGTCTGTCACACCAGTTTTTATGCCTAGACTCACATACCTGTGTGTGAGCCTTGTTCATACATGGTTTGTATTGTCTGTATTCAAACGCGGATTCTGGAGCGCCTACACCTATGTGTCATATACACATGAGGCTCAAGTGTGGCGACCACTACACTTTTGTGAGATCATATGACGTCTACACCAAAGTATAAGCCTAGGTTCTTCCCACCAGTGTGTAGGCTTGGTTCTCACCCCAAGATCTTTCTTCTTGAGCCAAGTTTGCAGTCTTTGGCCACCTAGCCTATACTCTGTCTGGGGTCTTTTTCCCCTTCCCCGTTCTTCATGACTTTTACATTTGGCGGGGTTAAATTCGAGAGTGCACAGTTGCTGGACCAGGTGTCCAGCCTGTTAAGGTCTCTTTGAAGTCCTGCCTGATCATCATCTGATTCGATTCTCTTCATTAACTTCACATCATCTGCGAACAGGGACACTTCTGAGTCTATCCCTTCCATCATGTCATTCACATATACGAAACATAGCACTGGTCCTCGGACTGACCCTGTGGGACCCCGCTCGTCACATTCGCCCACTGTGATACCTCATCATGTACCATGACTCGTTGTTGCCTCCCTCTCAGGTATTCTCTGATCTATTGCAGTGCCCTTCGTCTTGTACGTGCCTGATTCTATAGCTTCTGCACTTATCTCTTGTGAGGAACTGTGTCGAAGGCCTTCTTGCAATCCAAGAATGCAATCAACCCACCCCTCTCTCTCATGTCTTACTTCTGTTACTTTGTCATTAAAACTCCAGAAGGTTTGCGACACAAGATTTGCCTTCCATGAATCCGTGCTGGTTGTCGTTTATAATCTTGTTCAGTTCCAGGTGCTCCACCACTCTCTTCCTGAAAATCTTCTCCATGACTTTGCATACTATACACGTCAGTGATGACACTGGTCTATAGTTTAGTGCCTCTTTTCTGTCTCCGTTTTTGAAAATGGGAACTACATTTGCCGACTTCCATACCTCAGGTAGTTGCCCAGCTTCAAGGGATGTGTTGAAGATTGTGGTTAGTGGCACACACAGCGTATCTGCTCCCTCTCTAAGGACACACGGGGAGATGTTGTCTGGTCCCATCGCCTTTGAGGTATCAAGGTCACTTAGCAGCTTCTTCACCTCTTCCTCAGTTGTGTGTATGTCATCCAACACTTGTTGGTATATTCCTTGTTGGTGTCCCCCTCTGTTCTGTCTTCCCAGAGTCCTTCCTGTCTCCACTGTAAATACTTCCTTAAATCTCGTGTTGAGCTCCTCACATACCTCTTGATCGTTTCATGTGAGTTCCCCACCTTCTTTCCTTAGCCTGATCAACTGGTCTTTGACTGTTGTCTTCCTCCTAATGTGACTATACAGCAGTTTTGGGTCAGACTTGACTTTCGATGCTATATTGTTTTCGAACTGTCGCTGAGTCTCCCTCCTTATCTGTGCATACTCGTTTCTGGATCTCCGACTAATCTCCTTGTTTTCCTGGGTCCTTTGCCTTCTGTACTTTTTCCATTCTGTAGTGCACTTAGTTTTTGCCTCCTTACGCCTTCGGGTAAACCAAGGGATCGCTTTGCTCTTCACATTATTTCTGTTGCCCTTATGAACAAACCTTTCCTCTGCCTCCTTGCATTTTGTTGTTATGTATTCTATCATTTCCTTTACTGACTTTCCTACCAATTCTCTGTCCCACTGAACCTCCTTCAGGAAGTTTCTCATACGTGTGTAGTCCCCCCTTTTATAGTTTGACTTTTCCCATTCAACTCCTGTTACCCTATCCACTTGTAACTCTACGTGATCACTAGCTCCAAGGGCCCTCTCATATGTGATGTCATCAATGTCTGAACTGCTCAGGGTGAACACGAGGTCCAATCTTGCTGGTTCATCCTCCCTTCTCTCTCTGGTAGTGTCCCTGACATGGTGATGCATGAGATTTTCCAGTACCACATCCATCATCTTGGCTCTCCATGTTTCGGGACCCCCATGTGGCTCCAGGTTTTCCTAGTCGATCTCCCTGTGGTAGAAATCGTCCATAACCAGTGACTTTGCTCTGCTCGACTGAACTCTTGTTACCACCTCAGCCAGTGTGTCCACCATTGCTCTGTTGTTCTCTTCGTATTCCTCTCTTGGCCTCCTGCAGTTCTGTGGTGGATTATACATCACTGCAATGACTACCTTATGTTCCCCAGACTGAATTGTATGTGTGTGTGTGTGTGTGTGTGTGTGTGTGTGTGTGTGTGTACTCACCTAATTGTACTCACCTAATTGTGGTTGCAGGGGTCGAGACTCAGCTCCTGGCCCCCGCCTCTTCGCTGTCTGCTACTGGGTCTCTGCTCTCCCTGCTCCATGAGCTTTATCATACCTTGTCTTAAAACTATGTATGGTTCCTGCCTCCACTATATCTTTCTCTAGTCCATTCCACTTCCTGACTACTCTGTGGCTGAATAAATGTTTCCTGACATCCATTTGACTCATCTGAGTCTTCAGCTTCCAGTTGTGTCCCCTTGTTTCTGTGTTCCCTCTCTGAAACAACCTGTCACTATCTACCTTGTCAATTCCCCAGTATTTTGTATGTCGTTATCATGTCTCCTCTGACCCTTCTTTCCTCCAGTGTTGTTAGTCCTATTTCCTCAACCTTTCTTCATAAGACAGACCCTGAGTTGTGGAACTAACCTTGTCGCAAACCTTTGCACTTTCTCTAGTTTCCTTACGTGCTTGACCAGGTGTGGGTTCCAGACTGGTGCTGCATATTCTAGTATGGGCCTGACGTACACGGTATACAGTGTCTTGAACGATTCCTTGTTAGGTAACGGAACGCTAATCTAAGGTTTGCCAGACGCCCATATGCTGCCGCAGTTATCTGGTTGATGTGTGCCTCCGGAGACGTGCTAGGCGTTATACTCACTCCAAGGTCTTTCTCCTTTGCCGAGGTTTGTAGCCTTTGTCCGCCTAGCTTGTACTCTGTCAGCGGTCTTCTTTGCCCTTCTCCGATCCTCATGACTTTGCATTTGGAGGATTGAATTCGAGAAGCCAACTGCTAGACCAGATGTCGAGCTTGTCCAGGTCTGTTTGCAGCCCTGCCTGGTCCTCTTCCGATGTGATTCTCCTCATTATTTTCACATCATCCGCGAATAGAGACACTTCTGAGTCTATCCCATCCGTCATGTCATTTACATATACCAGGAATAACACTGGTCCTAGGACTGACCCTGCGGTACACCACTCGTCACAGGCGCCCACTGTGATACCTCACCACGCACCATGACCCGTTGTTGCCTCCCTTTGAGGTATTCCCTGATCCATTCCAGTGCCCTTCCTGTTATACCTGCTTGTTCTTCCAACTTCTTTACTAATCTCATGTGAGGAACTGTGTCGAAGGCCTTCCTGCAGTCCAGGAAAATGCAATCAACCCACCCTTCTCTCTCCTGCCTTACCTCTGTTACTTTATCACTAGAACTCTAGGAGGTTTGTTACACAGGATTTGCCTTCCCGGAATCCATGCTGTCTGGTGTTTATTATCCTGTTCCGCTCAAGGTGTTCCACCATTCTTTTCCTGATGATTTTCTCCAGGACTTTGCACACTATACATGTAAGTGACACCGGTCTATAGTTTAGTGCCTCTTTTCTGTCTCTTTTTTAAAAATGGGGACTACGTTGGCCTTCTTCCATACCTCAGGTAGCTGCCCAGTTTCAAGGGATGTGTTGAATATTGTGGTAAGTGGCACACTCAGTACCTCAGCTCCTTCCCAAGAACCCACGGGAGATATTGTCCGGACCCATCGCCTTTGAGGTATCGAGGTCACTGAGTAACTGCTTCACTTCCTCCTCAGTTTGTGTATGCCCTCTAGCACTTGGTACATCCCTTGTTGGTGACGAACCATGTCCTGTCTACCCAGCTGCCTTCCTTCCTCCATTGTGAATACTTCCTTAAACCTCAAGCTGAGCTCCTCACATACCTCTTGATCATTACTTGTGAGTTCCCATCTTCTCTCCTCAGCCTTATCACCTGGTCCTTGACTGTTGTCTTCCTTCTGATGTGACTGAACATCAGTTTCGGTCGGACTTAACTTTCGATGCTATGTCGTTTTCGTACTGTTTCTGGGCCTCCTCCGTACTTGTGCATACTCGTTTCTAGCTCTTCTACTAATCTCTTTGTTTACTTGGGTTCTTTGCCTTCTGTACCGTTTCCATTCTCTGATACTCTGATTCTTTGCCTCCCTGCACCTTTGGGTAAACCAGGGGCTCTTTCTGGCCTTCCCATTTAAACATTTGCCTCTGAGTATAAACCGTTCCTCTGCCTCCTTGCACTTTGCCCCTACGTATTCCATCATTTCATTTATTGTCAGTCCTTCCATTTTCCTTTCCCACTGGATGTCCTGCAGGAAATTCCTCAAGCCCGTGTAGTTTCCTCTTTTAAAGTCTGGTTTGTCTCTATCGGTACTGTTTCCCCTCTCCACCTGTAGCTCTACAATGTACTCAAAGCTAAGCACCATATGGTCACACACCTAGGTGTGTGTGTGTGTGTGTGTGTGTGTGTGTGTGTGTGTGTGTGTGTGTGTATGTGTGTGTGTGTGTGTGTGTGTGTGTGTGTGTGTGTGTGTGTGTGTGTGTTGCTTAACAGCACACCTAGGTTAGAGGAGTATTATTTTACATTATATATTATACAAATTACCAATGTTGTGTAAATCGTAAATAGACAGACCACGTCTCTCACATTCACCCAACTCGTCCATCAAATTATGCTTTATGTTATGGCTGATCTATGACTATTACGGACGCTCATATATTCGGTCACATGTACATGTCAGAATGTATATGTTTATAGAGGGGCCACAGATATATCAGAACACTTTTTAGTTGTAGCTACAGTGAGATTGAAAAGTAGATGGGATACAAGGAAAATAGAAGCAGCAAGTAAGAGAGAAGTGAAGATTTATAAACTAGAGGAGGAGGCGGTTAGGGTAAGATATAAACAACTGTTGGAGGACAGATGGGCTAGTGAGAGTATAGGCAATGGGGTAGAAGAGGTATGGGGTAAGTTTAAAAATATAGTGCTAGTGTTCAGCAGAAGTTTGTGGTTATAGGAAACTAGGTGCAGGAGGGAATAAGAGCGATTGGTGGAATGATGATGTAAAGAGAGTAGTAAGAGAGAAAAAGTTAGCATATGAGAGGTTTTTACAAAGTAGAAGTGATGCAAGGAGGGAGGAGTATATGGAGAGAAAAAGAGTGGTTAAGAGAGCGGTGAACCAATGTAAAAAGAGAGCAAATGAGAGGGTGGCTGAGATGTTATCAACAATTTTTTTTTGAAAATAAGAAAAAGTTTTGGAGTGAGATTAATAAGTTAACATAAGAACATAAGAACATAAGAAAGGAGGAACACTGCAGCAGGCCTGTTGGCCCATACTAGGCAAGTCCTTCACATTCCATCCCACTAACAAGATATTTGTTCAACCCAATCTTAAATGCTACCCAAGAAATAAGCTTTGATAATTCTATTTAAGCTTTGATAATTCTATTAGAAAGTTATTAAATGGAGAGTTAGAGGTATCGGGAAGGTGGAGGGAATATTTTGAGGAATTCTGAATGTTGATGGAGATAGAGAATGTGATTTCGTGTATAGGGCAGGAAATAACATCTTATAGGAGTGAGGAAGAACCAGTTGTGAGTGGGGAAAATTCGTGAGGCATTGAGTAGAATGAAAGGGGGTAAAACAGCTGGAATTGATAGGATAAAGATACAAATGTTAAAGGCAGGTGGAGATATAGTTTTGGAGTGGTTAGTGTTTTTATTTAATAAATGTATGGAAGAGGGTAAGGTACCTAAGGATTGGCAGAGAGCATGTATAGTACCTTTGTATAAAGGCAAAGGGGACATAAGAGAGTGTAAAAATTATAGGGGAATAAGTCTGTTAAGTATACCTGGTAAAGTGTATGGTAGAGTTATTATTGAAAGAAATAAGAGTAAGACGGAGAGCAGGATAGCAGATGAACAAGGAGGCTTTAGGAAGGGTAGGGGTGTGTAGACATAGTGTTTGCAAAGAAACATATAGGTGAACAGTATTTTGATAAGGGTAAAAGGTATTTGTGGCATTTATAGATTTGGAAAAGGCATATGATAGGGTGGATAAGGGGGCAATGTGGCAGATATTGCAAATGTATGGAAGAGGAGGTAGGTTATTGAAAGCGGTGAAAAGTTTCTATGAGGATAGTGAGGCTCAGGTTAGAGTATGTAGGCAAGAGGGAGATTATTTCCCAGTAAAAGTAGGCCAGACAGGGATGTGTGATGTCACCATGGTTGTTCAATATATTTATAGATGGAGTTGTAAGATAAGTGAATGCTCGGGTGTTGGCAAGAGGTGTGGGGTTAAAAGATATAGAATCTAACACAAAGTGGGAGTTGTCACAGTTGCTCTTTGCTGATGACACCGTGCTTTTGGGGGATTCTGAAGAGAAGTTGCAGAGGTTGGTGGATGAGTTTGGTAGGGTATGTAAAAGAAGGAAATTAAAAGTGAATATAGGAAAGAGTAAGGTGATGACAATAACAAAAATAATTAGATAACGGAAGATTGGATATCAGATTGGAGGAGAGAGTATGGGGAGGTGAATGTGTTCAGATATTTGGGAGTGGATGTGTCAGCAGATGGGTCTATGAAGGATGAGGTGAATCATAGAATTAACGATGGGAAAAAGGTGAGTAATGCACTGAAGAGCTTGTGGAGACAGAGAACTTTATCCATGAAAGCAAAGAGGGGAATGTACGAGAGTATAATTATACTAAGGCTCTTGTATAGGTGTGAGGCATTGGTTTTGAATGTTGCAACAAGGGGGAAGTCTGGAGGCAGTGGAGATGGGATGTCTAATGGCAATGAGGGGTGTGGGAAAATAATGCAGAGAATCCGTAGTTTGAGATTAGGAGGAGGTGGGGAACCCAAAAAATTTTCCAGAGGGCTGAGGAGGGGTTATTGTGATGGTTGGGACATATAGAGAGGAAAGAACTAAATAGAATGACTTCGAGAATGTATAAATCTGTAGTGGGGAAGGCGGGGTAGTGGTCGGCCTAGGAAAGGTTGAAGGAAAGGGGAAAGGAGGTTTTGGGTGCGAGGGCTTAGACTTCCAGCAAGCGTGGATGAGTGTGTTAGATAGGAGCGAATGGAGACAAAAAGGTTTTTTGGACTTGACGTTGTTGGAGGTAGGCAAGGAAAATTTTGGGGTTTCAGGGAAAACCCGGGAGGCCGGACTTGAGTCCTGGAGATGGGAAATACAGTGTTTTTCACTCGGAAGGAGGGGTGTTTAAAGTCCCCAGTTTTGTAACTTTAGTGTAAGAATTTCTCTGGCAAGACAGTGATGGGGTGAGTGATGATAAAAGTTTTGGTTTTTCGGGCCACCCTGCCTGGGGGGAAATAGCTGATGTGTTAATAAAAAAAAAAATAATAATCTTTGGATATATTTTCCATACCATATCATGTCTGGAATTCATAAATCTGCATGGAACTCCGGTTACGTATTGCTGGTCAACGCCCCCGCGGCCTGGTCTGTGACCAGGCCTGTTGACCAGAGCCTGATCAATCAGGCTGTTGGCCGCTGGCCGCACGCAGTCCAACGTACGAACCACAGCCCGGCTGGTTGCGGTACCGACTTTAGGTGCCTGTCCAGTGCCTTGAAGACAGCCAGGGCTTGTTGGTAATCCTGATGTATGCTGGGAGGCAGTTGAACAATCTTGGGCCCTCACACTTATTGTGTTGTCTCTCAACGTGCTGGTGGCACCCCTGCTCTTCATTGGGGGATGTTACATCGCCTGCCGAGTCTTTTGCTTTCGTAGGAGTGATTTTTGATGTGCTCAGTATAAATAAATTGATCTTTGAAAAATGTGACTGGTGTACATGATGCCTGTATTATCTTTTGTAATTATATTCTGAAAATAAATATTCGAAGGTGAATTTTTGAAAGGATGAGTTACTGGCATAGTGGTGGTTTTGTTGAAAGTGGTATAAAAATACGGACAAGTTGACGATTAAGACACATGTGCAGCAGTTGGATATGTGGAAATAAAATGGTATAAAATACCGATACAATGTAAAATAAACATAAGCAGTATAATGTGATCCTTTTGACAGCGTTTCGCCCACACAATGGGGCTTATCAATTCACAATAGATCTACCTGGGTGAAATGTACGTGAGTATTTATAATGATGGAGTCAGGTGGGGAATGCTGGGTAGGTTGGACCTGATAAGGACCTGCACGGGACTGGCGGAGCGTATATAGTTATGTGGGACAACAAATGAAGAAGTGTCTTGGCAAGGGGGTTCAGCTATGCTTATAGAAACCGTTGTTCAGGTTGAAGTTGTTTGATATACAGATAAGTGATGATTCCAGGATTCTGGGTGGTATTGGAGAGTTTTCTTCTCTGGCGATAAGTCTTACGTTTCTGTAGTTGATTAAAATGGTTGTGTGAATTTCAGTGTTGAACACAGGCATTCCTTAAATCGTCCGATATGCCTGCGTACGATGTTCGGAAGCGTGTTGGGAGGTTTCTGGATGTTTTGCTCACGTATAATTTGCTGCAGTCATTACAAGGATTATGTATACCTGCAGAGCACTGAAGCTGTCCTGCTCATTACTGGTAATGTACTTGATGTGGTGGTGGATGTGGAGGTAGATACTTGGAATGAGGTACTGAAAAGATGTTGGAAACGTGTTAGGCAATGGAGTTGGTGGGGAGGACTATGTATTTCCTGGCCCGGCGTCTGCAGTCTCTAATGAAGTGACGAGGATAGTGAAGTTTAGAAAATACTTGTTCAATTAGGGGCATTCTTCTTAAAGGGAAAACTCCCCCTGCAGATTCTGGGGCCCCCGGGGAAAAAAACCCATAATTATACCACGTTTAGTTTTGGTGTCGTGGTGAGAGTAAAAGGGGAAGAAGACTTTTTGGGGTTATAATTTTTCGATAGACAAAACGAGTTCATGGTCATTTTTGCAGAAAGAACATAAGGAAAGGAAGGTTGTCGACTTCTTCTTCTAGTGTAAACTGGATTGAGGGCTCGAGGGGGTTGAGGTGGTTTTTGAACGTTAAAGGTCTGGGAGGGGATGAGAATGTCGTAACAAAACGGGGCCGGGAAAAAGAAGGGGGAATAATGTGGAAAATCGCTCGCCGGGATGCCCATGTATAGGTTCCCAGTACGGCAATAAGGGCGAACCCATGGGTAGCCCAAAAGTCTGCTGAAAGAGGTGATTCTCAAAAGAAAAACATGTAAAAAACATATAGTTAAACAAAGTCGATGAAATCGGGGCTGGAAGAGGAAGATAAAGGGGGTCAAAAATTTTTTCCTGCGCAAAGATCGATGGCTCGTGTAGAGGTATTTTGGGGAATGGGGGTTTTTTCAGGCTGGAATTTTTTTTCCTGATGTTGATGTTGTGAATGCGGTTGAAAGATCCCCCGGGTTTTTAGAGGGCTGACTGATTGTGCCCAAGAGTTTAGAGAGGTGTTTAGCGAGAATTCCAGAGTTGGTGGGGAGCACGCCTTTTTCCCCCGGACATGGGGGCCCCCCGAGATACCTGGCCGGGGGTTTTGGAGGGTTTTGGGAGGGGGTTTGGGAAGGTGTGTATTTTTATGTGTTTTTTTTTTTCCCTCAGTTGGGTAATTTAAACGTTTAACCTTCCCAAAAAAGGCTTTTTTAGTCAAATACTAAATTTAGTAGTGAAATAAAGATGTTAATAGTCCATCAAACCCTTTTGGGGTTTGGGGGGGCCCCAGGGGGAAAAAGTTCAGCTCCATGGATTTTTAAAATCTTCCAGGCTGAGCTGACCCCTCAAATTTTTTTGGGATGGACTGATTACATCATCTTTATTTCACTCTACACCTGCTGCCTCTGTTTTTCGAAAAATCTCTTTTGGGGGTTTAAAAGTTTCATAAAAAAGATACCCAACTGAGGGGAAAAAAAACCATAAGAATACCCCCATTCCCAGAAAAGAAAATGTAAAACCCCCGTGAAATTTCATAAGCAAGTCTCCAAGCTTCTCGTTATGAGGGGGTCATCAGACGTCTTTAAAGGGGTTTCTTCATCTTTATTTGCACGTGCGCTGAAAAATTTTATACAACACGGGAGTGGTTTCCCAAAAATTTTTTCCCGACTCCGGGGGGGGTAGATAATGAGCATCTTTCTTCAACTTATCTTCGACTTTTTCCCCCAATGAATTTATTGTCTAACTGTTTTTGTATGATATTATCATAGACAGTCAGCAGCTCTGGTTCTTCCTGAGCTATGTATTTGTGTTTTTATTTGCCCAAACCCGGGGAAAAATTTCTAGGAGATGGGTGGATTTAATTTCCATGGAAAACCCCCAATACCCCATCTTCATATTTGACAATGTCCAAATATTGGTTATAAGTCTCATTTTTTGGGGCTTGGTTTATTTACATCTATACCTACCCATCTAAACCCCACAACTTATCAACTGGTTCATTCATTTCTTCCAGTAATAAAAATTTTTTTGTTGTGGTACATGATCACAGTTATTCTTGAAATTAGTACATTTTCTACTGAATCAATTTCAGCTTTTTTCCCCTTTTTTGGAGGGAATTGGACCACATATCATATGGCCCCCAGCTTTTTTCAGCAAGTGAACATCGTGTTTTTTTACTATATTTTCCAAAAAAAAAAGTATAACACCCAATGTTTAAAAAAAAATTTTGGGACTAATTGTGTCCTTTCTATGTCAGGACAGGCTAACTTTATTTGGCCGCCTTCAGTGTTGCAACGACTTTTTTTCCCCCCGGATTGCACTGACTTGGCAAATCATCGCCCCCCCACAGCTTCTACTGTTTTTTCCCTTTGTTTCCTAGACCAACAGTGAATCGGGGCTAGGTCATATTTCTGCTTACCAGTTTTTTGGAAAAATCCACCCATTTCAAACCCGTATTTTGGCATGGGGTTGTTTATTCAGTTTTTGCAACACTGTTCGTTTTAAAAAAAACCCCCTTTTTGTGATCCTTGATCAAATAATGTTAGCTTTTTGGTTTTTTGTGAAATTTTTTTGGGGATAACCTACTCGAGCTTTGGGAGAGCAGTCGTTTTAGACTTATCCCCTCACATTTAATGCTGTTGTTTGTTGACTTCCTGACTCGGGGGAATTTTGGTTGTTCACATAAGTGCTTGGGCAAAATCTGTATGATGCCCCCTTGCATTTAAAACACTTTTTGGGGGAGTTTCCCCCCCTTTTGTGTTACCAAACATTAGTGCACCTTTTCAGTTTGTTGAGCACTTTTTTTCCCCGTTCCTCCATTGTTGTGTATTGAATCAAACTGTGCCCAATGTGTTCCATCAAAAAGTACACATTTTGGAGTACGTTTAGGGGGACAGTTGTTTACTGTCTTTTGTTCACAGCTTGATAAGTGTCAGGGTTTTTTCCCCCATTTGGGGTTTAGTGGGAGAGGCCACTTTTTTGGGTACGAGTTGAAGGTTTATTATCCAAAAGGGGGATTGGGGGGATTTACTGTCTCGTTGCTTGCATGCATGAGACTATTTTTTAAAAAACCCCATTAAAAATTTTTCTTCACAAAAAAAAGGTTTATTGAACATAATATTTAAACGTTCAAGGGTTTTTGGTTACAGTTTATTTTGGATAATACCACTGATAACCAATCACATTGCTCTAGGTCATTTTCCCCTAGGTTCTGAGATTTTCCCCCAATGTGATTCTAAATGACTGAAGTCTGAAAGACAATGTTTGGGTGGTTTCAAGCGGATATTAAGACTGCATGAAAAACCCCCCGGCTTTGTCAGCATCAAGATAATTATCTGCTAAGACAGAAACCCGGGCTAATTGTTTGACCACCGGAAATGATTTAATCAGTTCATGGGGTTTCCCCCTTTTTCACAGATATCTGAGATAATTGTTTTTAGCAATTCTTTCATGTCAGTAGGGAAACCACTAAAAATTTAAAACCCCAAATTGAACTCTCAAATCACCCCCTTTAAAAAAAATGGGGCATAGCCAATTTGGGAAGACTAAAAAACCACACCAGATGTGGCGGTGTGACGGGTTTTTGGGGGACAGGTGTCTGCCCACTAATTACAGAGGTTTTGACAAAGTGTTGCGGCAGATAGCCTGTATTCCTTCCCCCTTAATTGTTGCCCACAAAAAGGGATCCAAGACACTTTTTAAAATTTTTTTCCCCTGGGGCGGGTTGGAATCGAAATTCCCTTTTTTTAAAACTCGAGCCTGAATTAATGATTTCCAGATGTTTATTAATTAAAGAGATTTAATTTCCCCAAAAAATCATAGTCTATATTTGTGTCTTGGGGTTTAAAACCCATACAGACTGAAATTAATTGCTCCAATTGAGTTTTTTCCCGTAATTTTTTAATTTTGTGGTTAATGACACATTTTGCTAGTATAATGACCCAAAAGCACACTTAGAGTGTTTAAAAACTCCAGCTGAGTTTGTTTTGACTGGGGGTCAGCCACTGCTGACCCCCAACCGTGTCTCTCAAGGTCAAAAGTACATATGGACGAAAAAAAACCCGGGGTTTTTTTTTGTCCCGAATTTTTCTCAGCTTTTTGCCCCTTCACACATTATATTCATACACATTCCCTATATATTCAAAATTTTTTTTACATACATATGTTACTGTTACAAGTTAATTAATATGAAAGTTTAAACTTAATATCACTTCCTTTATTTTTTTTAAGAGACAAACATAATAAAAATTTCTTCTCTTAATTTGTGTCTATAAACATTATAAACACTGTGTATATATATAAACGTTTATTATACACATTCACAAAAGCTGTACGCCAGTCAGGGGTTTGCTGACTTAACAGAAATTGGTGTTTTCCCCGGGGGTGGGGGGATCCCCCCGTACTGTCCCCAAATTGGGGGACCCGACCACCCTTTTTTTGGGTGTGGGGGGGCCCCGCCGTCACCTTTTTCTAGGGGCTTCCCCTTTTTTTTTTTAATGAGAGTAGGGGCCCAAAATATTCTTTGGGTTTTTTTTGGGAAAAACACTAGTTTTTCAGCTTTTTTGAAGGACCGTGGGAAACGGGAGACATTTATACAGGATAAAATTTTGGGCCACCATGTGGCCCTCTCCTGGTTCGAATACGATCAAAATTTTGTCTAAGGGCCAAAAATTCCGATTCGATTCAAACCAAAAACCCCCGGTTTTTGGACCACTACTGTGGAGGATGGGCTTTTCCTTTTTTTTAATGAAATGTATGGTTCGCTAATACTTAGCTTATTGATGAATCCCCAAAAATTGCAGCCGTCCCCCCCCCGGGGGGGTTTTATGGCCCCCTTCTCCCGGGGGCTGTAAGATAAAACAATGTGGGTTTTGCCCCAAAAAGGGTATGCCCATATCTCAGTCATTTGACAGACTGAAAGGCAGTTTACTCAGGGTTTTTTTGGGGGATCCCCCGAGTCACCGAGTGATATGATAAATCTCCCCAAAAAAATTTGCATTCCTAACTGGCGCGGGTGGCATCTAGGTTTAAGCAGACTTACCGGGTATTTTAACGGACCCTTAATTCCCCCCGGATATCCTGTCTTGTTTGAAAACCTTGAAAGTCACTGCCTTGTTAGCGACGCAAACTCATTGTCCCTTTACTTTTTTAATGCCGTAATCAAAAAGCCGCACTTCTGAATATACCGCGATTTTAATGTTATTCACAAACGCGTTGAAACAGAATTCTTATCCGACCGTTAGTGGAGATTGGGGGAGGGCGCTCGACGATTGTCTCTTTGCCCCGGGTTTTACCCCCCACGCCGTACCCCCCTTCCCTTCGATATCAAATCAATCTTTTTGCGCCCTGCCCCCCCCGCCGGTCAAGCTGGGCGTCGCTGGGGGCAGCTAAATTTCAAAATTTTTCAAACCACTGCAACAATTTGCAATTCAAGAGCTTGGTTTCCTAAATATTTAGATCCCGGGGAAAACATGATTGCAATGTTCAATGTAGAAACTAATACACATTTTATATAACTTTTCCTGCTAAGGAAAATAAAAATCTCAATGTCTATCACTCATTACTTCACATATGTTGCAACCCTGGTCACATACGTGCCCCTTTTTGGGTGTTTGGGTCCATCCAAAGTTTTTAATTAAACTGTTGCCCCAAAAAATTGTTGATCAGAGAGCTAGGCCCCGCCTTTTCCCCTTTTTAAAGGGGGCCGGGGGCCCCAGGGGGGGGCCCTTTTTTTCAGAAAGGGCTGGTACCCCTTTTTTTAGAATTTTCTCCACACCGCATCGGGACATCGTCGTAAAACCATTTTATGATATGGCCGACACCCTATAAAAAAAAAGTATATAATAAATAAACCCTAATTTTTTAAAGGGAGGGGCCGGAAGAAGTGGAAGGCCTGGGGCAGATGACCAAAAATCCAGCTTTTGGAGAGGGCCGGGGAACACCCCCCGGGGCCCCGGGCCCTGAAACCCCGTGTGTGGATCATCATCTATACACACTGTTAACTTACAACACGCGTCACGCTGATGCCTTCCTTTATAATCCATCACAGGATGGGTTCTCTTACCTTCCATCACACGGGATGGGCCCCCGGGCACCTTCCCACACGGGGGGTGGGTTCTCTGCCCCCTTCCCCTCATACGGGATGGGTTCTCTGTCACCTTCCACACATGAGATGGGTTACTGTCCCCTTTTCCCTCACACGAGATGGGTTCACTGTCCCCTTTCCCCTCACACTGGATGGGTTCCCCGTCACCTTCCATCACTTTTGGGTGGGTTCCCTGTCACCTTTCATCACACTTGGGTGGGTTCTCTGTCACTTCCCATCCCCGGGATGGGTTCCTGTCATTTCCCCTCACACGGGAGGGGGTTCCCCGGGGCACCTTCCATCACACGAGATGGGCCCCCGCCCCCCCCCATCACACGAGATGGTTTCCCCTACCTTCCCTCACACGAGATGGGTTTTCTGTCACCTTCCATCACACGAGATGGGTTTCCCTTTCCCCCTTCCCCTCCCCCGGGGGGTTTTCCGTCACCTTCCATCCCCGAGATGGGTTCCTTTTGTCCCCTTTCCCCTCACACGAGATGGGTTTTCTGTCACCTTCCATCACACGGGGTGGGTTCCTTCCCCCCATCCCCGGGAGGGGAAAGTCCCCTTTCCCCTCACACGGGGGGGGTTTCCCCCGTCACCTTTCTTCACACTGGATGGGTTATTTGTCATTTTTCCCTCACATGGGAGGGGTTTCCCCCGTCCTTTCTATCACACGGATGGGCCCCTGTCACCTTTCATCCCCGGGATGGGTTCTCCGTCACCTTCCATCACACTAGAGGGGTTTCCCCCGTCACCTTCCATCACAGGATGGGTTACGTCAACTTCCATCCCCGGGATGGGTTCCTGTCACCTTCCATCACACAGGATGGGTTCACTGTCACCTTCCACAAGGGAGGGGGTTTACTCCCCTTTCCCTCACACAGGAGGGGTTTTACTTCCTTCCATCACACGGGATGGGTTCACTGTCCTTCCATCACACGGGATGGGTTCCTTTAAATTCCATCACACGGGATGGGTTCACTGTAAAATTCCATCACACGTTATGGGTTCACTGCCCCTTTTCCCTCAAAAGGGATGGGTTCACTGTCAACTTCCATCCCCGTTTTTTCACTGTCACCTTCCATCACACAGGATGGGTTCCTGTCCCTTTTTCCCTCACAGGGGGTGGGTTCACTGTCACCTTCCATCAAAAGGATGGGTTCATTTCCCTTTCCCCTCACAGGGGGGGGGTTCACGTCAACTTCCATCACATTATGGGTTCACTGTCACCTTCCATAAATGGGGGGGCTGTCAATTTTCCCTCCCCGTTAGGGGTTTTCCCCGTCACCTTCCATCACACGGAAAGGGGTTTTTTCAACTTCCATCCCCGTTGGGGTTTACTGTCACCTTCCATACACAGGATGGGTTCTCTGTCATTTTTTATCTAAGGAACTTCAAAAGAACTTCAGAAGGACGCTGAGTGTGGGGCCAAGGGGTTAAAGATCCTTTAAAATTTACAAGCTGAGCTTTTTCCCTCAACTCATTTTAAATCCTTTTTATTGTTATAGAGAAGAATAGAAAAGGGGGAGGTTAGGGCCCGGGCCCCCTAATCTACTCAGCTTTTTCCACCGACTCCTTCCTATAAATACTCACTCCTTTTTACCCCGATAGACCCCTTTTTTTAAAACCCACCGTGGGGAAAGTTTCAATAAAGGATCACATTATACTGTTAAAGTTTATTTTTTCCCCTGTCAACTTTTTTCCCCAAAATCAATCACACTCCTTTTTTTTCTCTCCCAGGAGAAACATCCTTGGTTTTTTTATTAGGGAAGGGGGGTGATTGCCGACAATTACATGGAAAAAAAGACAGCGATGCTTTCTTTTTTGAGGGGGGAAAAACAGAATGTGCTCGTCGAATTGAGATATCATCTTTATTTTAGATGTTCGGTCCGGGGGCTTTGATCAAGAAAGAGAGAGAGAGAGGGGGACATAAAAACACACACACACACACACACACAGGGAGAGAGTCTGGAACATGTTTGTACAAATTTTAACATTAATGAAATAAAGTCAGTTAACCAAAAAAGCCGCTGGCCACAGAGGGCCCCCTTCATTCTGTTCCCTGCGTATCTCTCAAAACAATAATAAAAATTTTTAAAAAAAAATTGATGTAAGTAACATTTTTAACAAAAAAATAATGTTGGGAAACCCCCTTTAACCAAACCCTTTAAAAAAACCCCTTTGGGGACCTTTATTGACAACGTTTCCCCCACGCGGGGTTTTATCAATCACAAACAGATCTCCAGGTTTTTTCCGCCGAAACCTTGACGAAGCCCCGGGAGGAAGTGCCACAGAAAAATGTCACATTAGTTGTACTTCCCCCTTTTTACTTAACAGAAACAGTATTGATGTGTCAGACCGTCACCCTGGGGGGAAAAAGGGGGAAAAAACATAGTTAAGCGGCCAGCCCTTTTTTTCCCCGGGGCAGAGGTTTAAAAAATGTGTCTTATTAATTAAGTGATGTCATAAAAAAAATTTTACCGTTGTTTTGGCAAACACTTTTTCTGAAAGTTGGCGGCAGCATACACACCTCCATGATAATGGGAATAATACCCTTTGGGAAAGGGATCACAGAACCTTTTTACGCTCACGATCGTTTGGGTGTTTTTCCCACGAGCACCACAATGTTAGTAAACCCATTCACAGCTCGTAGCTTTTTTCTAAGCAAACGCACTCTAGCTCTCCTAGAACCATTATGGAGCTAAAAGCATAACGGGGGAAAATTTTACACCACTATACAACCACATATCTGCGCCATTATGGCTACCCCCACTTTTTTTAAAATGTGGAAGGACACAGCTTTGTATTCTTGTGGTTGGTGGACTCCCCCCCTGGTCATTGCTACGAGAAAAGGGGGTGCTGGCCTCATACAGCAGAGACTGGGGGGGAAAATCCTGGCGATAATTTTTTCATCACCAGCGATGAATCCGACTATTTTTCAAATTCTTCCCCCCCAGGTTTTTTTGCTTATTTTTATTTCCCAGTCTGGGGATGTGAAAAAAGTTTGGCTTTCACATCTCTGGGAAACCCCCTTTTCCCATTAACCCTGATGATGTTTTTTGGGGGCCGTATCTTTCGGGGGAAATAACCAGGCAGGCATTACAAAACGGGGAAAGGGGATGCCACGCCCGGTGGTTGGTGGGGAGCGACTTTTTTTTTTTTTAAAAGGGCAACTAGTTTGGTAGCAGATTGAGTGCTGCCCTTTAGGGATGTGCGTCGAAGTCCTGACATGTTAGGGGGGTGTTTTCCCAAAATTTTTATTGTTTGGGGGAAAAATGGGGGGATGCTGCCCCGGTTTCTAAGGGGCTGTTGATTGTTGTTATGTAGAGCAGAGGTCTTCAAAGTTGCAAAACCCCAAAGTTCCGCGAAGTTCTTTGGGGGACGTCGTAGGTTCTGAGGAGATAGAGGTATGATCAAATAAAATCATTTGGGAACTGGCGATTCTTTCAGTCATATCAAGTAAACCAGAGTTGCAAACAAGGAATCATCCAGGATGTTTGCTGAGATGATACAGTTGGGTCAGCCGTGTAGGAAAAAAGGGCCCCAAAATTGTAAACAATCATACCAGGCTACCAGCTGAAAAACCCCTAGATGGATCCCGGGGTGGTCACTCATATTCTCAGTTACAGAAGGTACGGGATTGGAAGAAACTTAAAGGCGAGACCAAGTGGTCAGTGCATGAATTTGTCACCTGACAAATCGTTGGCTGGATTTCCGGAAAACACAAAAGGTTGTAAGCTCCCTCATTATAAGAATGACAATTCTGTGACCTATTAAGATCAAAGTGGTTGGCTAAACACTTGTGTGCGGGCCCCGGGCCCTATTTCTAGTTCATATACAATTAATAGTCAAAATAAACCCCCAATTATAAATTCACTGGAAGATTGAATAATTCAAATTTTTCAAATGAAAACTTGTTAGTTTTTTTTCTAATGATATCTTTTTGTAAGATTCTCGTTGAGAAAAATGTGGTGTTTTGGCCGGCTGAACCATAATCGAGATCTACCAGTTTTAAAAAAATTGATCATAAGGAGATTTTTGTGTTCCCGGCGATGCCTTTACTTAACAAAACATATAAAGGCAAATATATTTTTTTAATGGTTTAAAAAACCCCCGCCCAATTTTGACCACTTTATTTTTTTCAATCTGGGACCCGGGCCTAACACAGATATTACAACCCAGAACATATTTGCTCGAGTTATCTAGTTGACATTTCTCAGAGAGGCCAGAAGGACATCATTCTGACAACTTATTGGGTAAATTAAAGGAGTTACAGCCTTCCACCAACTATAAAATGAATGGATAACCGAAAATAAACTTACTTTTCTGGGTAGATGTAAATGTTCAAAAAACAGATATAGAGGATATAGAAAAAATTTAAAAACATGAGAGAGAGCCCCCATTTTAAATCCCCCCAAATTTAAATAGTTTCTACTACTCGACATGATCCAGAATATTAGTGCTGTTTTTCCAGGAGCACGAGCCACTGATCCAGACAACAGCACCCCCTTTGGGGCTCCCCATTCCCAATCCCTCGATCTGATCCTAGAAAAAAAAATCTCAGACCTCATGACGATGGAAGGCAGGATGAAAGACATCGATACACATGATGCCTTCTACCTACTCACCAGGTGCCTGTCAACCAAAAATTCTACTTCCAGATGCTCCCCAGCCTCGGGCCCCAAACTCGAGGAATATGACTCTCTCCTCAAGACCATGCTAGAAGTGTATTGAATCTTTCCCCCAAAATGGACAGTGGTTGCAACCCCTTCCGTCAGACTTGGGGGCTAGTGTGAGGGAAAATTAGATAGGAGTAAGGGAAGTTTGAATATATGTATAAGGCTAGTAGTGGTAGTTTGCTCGTTGAGGGGGGGATGTCTAGCTCCAGCTGTACCCCCCCTACTTCCACCCCGGGGAGACGTGAAAGCTGGAAATCCCGGGCCCCCCTTCACTAGTTTGTTATACGAGCTTTACTTGTTAGTTTATGTTGTGAGCTTCACTTGTTAGTTTATGTTTTGAGCTTCCTTGTTAGTTTATGTTGTGGGCTTCACTTGTTAGTTTTTTGTTGTGAGCTTCACTTGTTGGTTTTATTTTGTGAGCTTAACTTTTTTTAGTTTATGTTGTGAGCTTAACTTGTTAGTTTATGTTGTGAGCTTCACTCGTTATTTTTTTTATACGAAACCCCTTGTTGGGTTTTTGTTGTGGGCTTCACTTGTTAGTTTTATGTTTTGAGGTTTTGTTAGTTTATGTTTTTGAGCTTAACTTGTTAGTTTATGTTGTGAGTTTACTATTATTTTGTTATAGGGTTTCACTTGTTAGTTTATGTTGTAGGTTCACTTGTTGGTTTATGTTGTGGCTTCACTTGTTAGTTTATATTGTGGCTTCACTTGTTAGTTTATGTTGTGAGATTCACTTGTTATTTTTATGTTGTGAGCTTCACTTGTTAGTTTATATTTGTGAGCTTCACTTGTTGGTTTATGTTGTGAGCTTCACTTGTTGGTTTATGTTGTGAGCTTCACTTGTTATTTTTATGTTGTGAGATTCTTGTTGGTTTATGTTGTGAGTTTCCCTTGTTAGTTTATTTTGGGACTTCATTTGGTTAGTTTATATTGTGACTTCACTTTTTTAGTTTATTTTGGGAGTTCATTTTTAGTTTATTTGTGAGCTTCATTTTTAGTTTATGTTGTGAGATTCACTTGTTAGTTTATGTTTTGAGATTAATTTGTTAGTTTATGTTGTGGCTTCACTTGTTAGTTTATATTTGTGAGCTTCATTTTGTTTTTTTATGTTGTGAGCTTCACTTGTTAGTTTATATTGTGGTTTCCCTTGTTAGTTTATGTTGTGAGCTTCACTTGTTAGTTTATTTTGGGAGCTTCACTTTGTTAATGTTGTGGGGCCTTCACTTGTTAGTTTATATTGTAAAGGCTTCACTTGTTAGTTTATTTTGGGGGGGAATTCATTTGGGTTATTTTTGGGTTGTGAGCTTCATTGTTTTTTAATGTTGTGAGCTTCACTTGTTAGTTTATGTTGTGAGCCACTTGTTGGTTTATGTTGTGAGTTTTACTTGTTATTTTTATGTTGTTGACCCTTACTTGTTATTTTTATGTTGTGAGTTTCACTTGTTTTTTTATTTGGAGCTTCACTTGTTATTTTATATTGTGAGCTTCACTTGTTAGTTTATGTTGTGAGATTCACTTGTTAGTTTATGTTGTGAGCTTCACTTGTTAGTTTATTTGTGAGCTTCACTTGTTAGTTTATGTTGTGACTTCACTTGTTAGTTTATATTGTGAGTTTTCTTGTTAGTTTTATTGTGATTCACTTGTTGGTTTATGTTGTGAGTTTCACTTGTTAGTTTATGTTGTGAGCTTCACTTGTTAGTTTATTTGTGAGCTTCACTAGTTATTTTGTTATACGAGCTTCACTTGTTAGTTTATGTTGTGAGATTCACTTGTTAGTTTTTTTTTTGGAGATTCCTTGTTATTTTATGTTGTGAGCTTCACTTGTTAGTTTATGTTGTGAGCTTCACTTTGTTAGTTTATGTTGTGAGTTTCATTTGTTAGTTTATGTTGTGGGGCTTCACTTGTTAGTTTATTTTGGGATTTCCCACTAGTTTTTTGTTATACGGGGCTTCACTTGTTAGTTTATGTTGTGGCTTCACTTGTTGGTTTATGTTGTGAGCTTTTTTTGTTAGTTTATGTTGTGAGCTTCACTTGTTAGTTTATGTTGTGAGCTTCACTGTCATTTTGGGGTACTTAATGCGGCTCTCCCCCTTCCTTTTTTAACTAACATAAATTTGTCTCCCCATTTTTTTTAAAAGGGCCCCCTTTATCCTATTATAAGAATGTGGAGTATAAGAATGGTAAATTTTGTCTTTCTCCATTTGTTATCCGTCGGTACCAGAAAATTCATCTGGGCACAACGCTGAGGGAGATTGGGAAAGGGGTTATTCACATGAGATCTGAGACTGAATCGTCAACTATTACCATTTCATCTGCAGTCAAACTAGAGCCAAAAATAGCCACCCAAGGGTTTCCCAAGGACCCCACCTGAGTTTCCCGATACATTGTCAACATCTTAGGTTTTGGGAAAAAAACCGTCAAACAAATGGTTGTTGACAACGTCTTCGGGGTTAAGTGAATCCGGGAAAAAGGGGTTCAGAAAAGAGTATGAGCTTTCGTGTCTGAAAATTGACACGTCCCCTTTTCTCATTAAATCTGTAAAAAATTGGGTTTTGCAAGCAGGGCTTATTTGTCTATTTTTTTTTTTTTTTTTTTAAAATAGGGGTTTTTTTTGGTTTTTCATGTTTAAGTTTTATTATTTCATAAATCTTTCTATTCAATAAAGTGCCATTTTTTTGTTATTTTTTTCTTTTTCTTTTTTTTTTTCCTTGGAGGAAAGCCTTGATTCGTCTTTTGGGGTTTAAAATTGAACCGAGCCTGAGTAAAAGCCCTTTACAGCTAAGTACGCAAATCCTCCCCCATTGCCCTACCAGCTTTTCCCATGCTCTTCAATGGGATCAAACGAGTTAATAAAAAAAATTCTTCCGGACAACCTCAGTGACCCCGAAGGAATACAGGACCCTAGGGGACGTCAGTACCATCACTGAAAACCTACTGCAGCATTGGCTACAGACCCCCCTCTCCACGCTATGAGTCCCAATTCCACTTTTGGGGATTTCCCTCCAAGAGTTCCCATTTGGGAAAAGGGGAAATTTTCGATTTCCCTAAGACCCTCCGTATTGCGTTCCCCCCTTTTGCTGCCCCAATTCCCCGGAATATAGGTGTTTTTTTTGGGATGCGCAAGCCGACCAATATGGTCTACATGGTCTTAACTTTTCCCAAAAACCCAAGGGCGGGGAATGCAAGACACAATGAAGTCAATGACATCATAAAGAGAAGCCGCTGCGCGGGATGCCCAGCCGAGAGAGCCCCGATCACTAGCAGCCAACAATACCCAAAACCCCAGGAAAACCCCCCCGGCCGGGATCACCATCTATCCTTGGAAGAATGGCAAGCTCTTAGAAAGGAACTATACCTGTGACCGGCTGACACCTACATCCATCGCAGCGTCGGGGACAGGGAGGAGCTGCTGACCACAGAAGGAGTTCAAGATCGGAAAGGGGAAGGGAATGGAACAGATCAATTTGTCCCAGGGGGTTTTAGGGAAACCCGGGGTCACGGGGAAAAAAAGCAAAAACGTTTCCCCAAAAAAACTGGGTTCCAGACTCATCGAAAAAGGGGCCCAAAAGGGGAGCAAAATTTTTTCCAGGGCCCCAACGGACCATCCCCGAGGGGGAAAAGCATACTGCATCTGGGCTCGGTCCGGCCCTTTTGGGGGAGCTGGGGGAGATTCATAATATTTGATATATTGTACCAATGTATTTTATGTTTGTGTTTTGTCAATGTATTCTGTCTTTAATAAAGTTTTACATAGAAATAGGAGGTGGTAAAAAACATATTCAAAAAGGGTCCGGGGAGAACCTTTTTAGTTTTCCCCTGAGGTGCGTTTATTGTCTTCTTGGGGGATGAGGGGCCCCCGTAAAGTTCTAAAGTATATATATACAAAATATATAAATGGGTCAATTAAACAAGAACTCATTTAAAATTAAGTCCTTTCTAAAAAAATTTTTCTTATGTTTAAAGATAATTTTTTTTTATTTATGTTAATGTAAAAAAAAAAAAAATTCCAAAAAAGAAACCCTTAGAAAACTTACCTAACCTTATTATACCAAGCGCAATTTAATTTAGCCTAATCCAACTAAATATATTTTAGATAAGTTTACAATAATTTAATAATAATTTTCGTTAGGTTCAGAATGATTTTTTTGGGGAAAATTTTTACATACACAAATTTTTGCTTTCCTTATTCGGCAAGAAGAGCGTTGTTACTTTAAAAAATAAAATTTTTCCTATTCGGCAATTTTATATATATATATATATATATATATATATATATATATATATATATATATATATATATATATATATATATATATATATATGGACAGTGTTATGAGATTAAAGTGTGTACCTGTGACATATTGACGATGATATATCTAAAAATACTAATATTTTTCAAAGATTTTTTTACCTAAATTTGTTTATTTGTTAGGTAAAATGACACAAAAAACAACTAATGCGACATTTTCTGTGGCAGCTCTTTCCCGGAGCTTTGTGGCATTAGGGAATTTGTCGTTAATTCTACCAACATTTTTACAATAGTTTATTTTCGCCCCCTCTCTCTTCTCTTTTTCTTCTCTCTCTTTCTCTCTCTCTCTCTCTCTTTTTCTCTCTCTTTTCTCTCTCTCTTTCTCTCTCTTCTTCCTGACAAACCTTACCAAACCCCAACCTAATCCTTTCATAAAGTTCAGAAAATCACCACATTAGCTATCAGAGCCAAACATAATGACAGTGTCGACGAGGGTGATCATGTACCAAAAAAAATTTTTTTTATCATGTATCTGAACGAAGACAGTTTTGTGCCCGTTATGTACGTGATTGTGACCACAATCATGTCGTGTTTTAAACCAAAACCTGATTGTGACCACAATACACACTTTTCTAATTGCAAACTGTTTCAAATCTGACAATTATATATAAAAAAAAAGACCTGTTGCAAAACCCAATAGTCTTTTAATTCCCCAAAGGGATTTGTCAATTTCAAAAAAAGATAAATCACCCCAAGAGTCAAGAATCATGTTGTGGGGGTTTTGGACGACCAAAAGTGAACAGTGACTCTCAGACTCCCCCGGGTTAAATTAATCAAGATTGGGTGCACATTTTGGTCAGATCAATGGAGGTCAGGTAATACTACTGGGTCAGGCTACCCAGGCTGAAGCTCCCCAGGCTGAGGCTACACTGGGTCGGGCTACCCAGGCTGGGGCCCACACTGGGTGAGGCTCCCAGGCTGAGGCTACACGGGGTGAGGCCCCCGGGCCCGAGGTTTCCCGGGTGAGGCCCCCCCAGGCTGGGGCTACCGGGGTGAGGCCCCCAGGCTGAGGCTACACGGGTGAGGCTACCCAGGCTGGGGGTTTACACGGGGGAGGCTACCCAGGCTGGGGCCCACCCCGGGAGGCTCACAGGCTGAGGCTACACTGGTGAGGCTACCCAGGCTGAGGCTACACTGGGTGGGGGGCCACACGGGATGAGGCCCAGGGTCAGGCTACCCAGGCTGGGGCCACTGGGTGAGGCCCCCAGGCTGAGGCTACACTGGGTGAGGCTACCCAGGCTGAGGCTACACTGGGTGAGGCTCCCAGGCTGAGGTACACTGGGCCCAGGCTACCCAGGCTAAACTACACGGGGGAGGCTCCCCGGGCTGAGGCTACACTGGGTGAGGCTACCCAGGCGGGAGGCTACACTGGGTGAGGCTACCCAGGCGGGAGGCTACACGGGGTGAGGCTCCCAGGCGGGAGGCTACACTGGGTGAGGCTACCCGGGCCCGAGGCTACACTGGGTGAGGCTACCCAGGCTGAGGCTACACTGGGTGAGGCCCCCAGGCTGAGGCTACACTGGGTGAGGTTTGCGGCTGAGGCTACACTGGGTGAGGCTACCCAGGCGGGAGGCTACACGGGGGTGAGGCTACCCAGGCTGAGGCTACACTGGGTGAGGCTACCCAGGCGGGAGGCTACACTGGGTGAGGCTACCCAGGCTGGGGGCTACACGGGGGTAAAGGCCCCCAGGTGAGGACCTGGGTGAGGCCCCCCAGGCTGAGGCTCCCGGGGGAGGCCCCCAGGCTGAGGCTACACTGGGTGAGGCTACCCAGGCGGGAGGCTACACTGGGTGAGGCTACACAGGATGGGGCCCACTGGGCCCAGGCTACCCAGGCTGGGGCCCACACTGGGAGGCTACCCAGGCAAAATACACTGGGTGAGGTTCCCAGGCTGAGGCTCCCGGGGTTGACTCCCAGGCTGAGGCTTTTTTGGGTCAGGCCCCCAGGCGAGGCTACACTGGGTGAGGCTACCCAGGCTGAGGCTCACTGGGTGAGGCTACCCAGGCTGAGGCTACACTGGGTGAGGCCCCCCAGGCTACCCCGGGTGAGGCTCCCAGGCTGAGGCTACATGGGTGAGGCTCCCCAGGCTGAGGCTACACTGGGTGAGGCTACCCAGGCTGAGGCTACACTGGGGGGGCCCCCAGGCGGCCCCACTGGGTGGGGCCCCGGGCCCGGGGCTCCCTGGGTGAGGCTCCCAGGATGGGGCTACACTGGGTCAGGCTACCCAGGCGGGAGGCGGGCACTGGGTGAGGCTC
The DNA here is from genome assembly GCA_009830355.1 of Cherax destructor. NCBI lineage: Eukaryota > Metazoa > Arthropoda > Malacostraca > Decapoda > Parastacidae > Cherax > Cherax destructor. The sequence continues at coordinate 4,921 of WNWK01021755.1, read as the reverse complement.
CGGTTGGGGCCCACCCCGGGAGGCTACCCAGGCTGGGGCCCACACGGGGAGGCCCCCGGGGCCGGGGGCACACTGGGTCAGGCTACCCAGGTTGAGGCTACACGGGGGAGGCTACCCAGGCGGGGAGGCTACACTGGGTGAGGCTCCCCGGGCTGAGGCTACACTGGGTGAGGTTCCCCAGGCTGGGGCCCACCCCGGGTGAGGCTACCCAGGCTGAGGCTACACTGGGTGAGGCTCCCCAGGCGGGAGGTTTAACTGGGTGAGGCTCCCAGGCTGAGGCCCACTGGGTGATTACCCAGGCTGAGGCCACTGGGTGAGGCCCCCCAGGCTGAGGCTACACTGGGTGAGGCTAAAAGGATGAGGCTACCTGGGTCAGGCTACCCAGGCGGAGGCTACACTGGGTGAGGCTCCCAGGCGGGAGGCTCCTGGGTGAGGCCCCCAGGCTGGGGCCACTGGGTGAGGCTCCCAGGGGGGGCCACACTGGGTCAGGCTACCCAGGCTGGGCTCACTGGGCCCAGGCTACCCAGGCTGGGCTACACTGGGTCAGGCTACCCAGGATGAGGCCACTGGGTGAGGCTACCCGGGTTTGGGAGGTTTCCTGGGTGAGGGCAAACCCAGGCTGAGGCTACACTGGGTCAGGCCCCCAGGCTGAGGCTACACTTGGGCTACCCAGGCTGAGGCTACACTGGGTGAGGCTACCCAGGCTGGGGCCCACACTGGGTCAGGCTAAAAGGCGGGAGGTTTAAGGTCAGGCAAACCCAGGTTGAGGCTACACGGGGTGAGGCTACCCAGGATGAGGCCACTGGGTGAGGCTCCAGGCTGAGGCTACACGGGGTGAGGCTACCCAGGCTGGGGGGCTACCCCGGGTGGGGCTCCCAGGGAGGCTACACTGGGTGGGGCTCCCAGGCTGAGGCTACACGGGGGTGAGGCTACCCAGGCTGAGGCCACTGGGTCAGGCTACCCGGGGTGGGCCACCCCGGGGGCTACCCAGGATGAGGCCACTGGGTGGGGCTACCCAGGCTGACACACGGGGTCAGGCCCCCAGGCTGAGGCTACACTGGGTCAGGCTACCCAGGCGGGGTTTCCCTGGGTCAGGCTACCCAGGCTGAGGCTACACTGGGTGAGGCTAAAAGGATGAGGCTACACTGGGTCAGGCTACCCAGGCTGGGGGCCCACACTGGGTGAGGCTACCCAGGCTGGGGAACTCACGGGGTGAGGCTACCCAGGCTAAAACCACACGGGGGAGGCCCCAGGCTGAGGCTACATTGGGTGAGGCTACCCAGGCGGGAGGCTACACTGGGTGGGGCCCCCAGGCTGAGGCTACCGGGGTGAGGCTACCCAGGCTGAGGCTACACTGGGTGAGGCCCCCAGGCTGAGGCTACACTGGGTCGGGCCCACCCAGGCTGGGGCCCACATGGGGAGGCCCCCCAGGCTGAGGCTACCCCGGGGGGGGCCCCCCGGGCTGAGGCTCCCACGGGTGAGGCCCCCCAGGCTGAGGCTACACTGGGTGAGGCTCCCAGGCTGAGGCTACACTGGGTGAGGCTCCCGGGCCCGGGGCCCACACTGGGGGGGAGGCTCCCAGGCTGGGGCTACACTGGGTGAGGCTAAAAGGATGAGGCTACACTGGGTCAGGCTACCCAGGCTGAGGCTACACTGGGTGAGGCTCCCGGGCTGAGGCTCCCTGGGTCAGGCTACCCAGGCTGGGGGTTTGGGTGGGCTACCCAGGCTGGGGGCTACCTGGGTCAGGCTACCCAGGCGGGAGGCCACGGGGTGAGGCTCCCAGGCGGGAGGCTACCCCTGGGTCAGGCACCCAGGCTGGGGCTACACTGGGTCAGGCTCCCAGGCTGAGGTTTCCACTGGGTCAGGCTACCCAGGCGGGGGGCTACACGGGGTCAGGCTCCCCAGGCGGGAGGGCTACACTGGGTCAGGCCCCCAGGCTGAGGTTTCCACTGGGTCAGGCTACCCAGGATGAGGCTACCCCGGGGGAGGCCCCCAGGCTGAGGCTACACGGGGGTGAGGCTACCCAGGCTGGGGCCCACACTGGGTGGGAACTCCAGGCGGGAGGGCTACACGGGGTCAGGCTCCAGGCTGAGGCTACACTGGGTGGGGCTGGGGCCGAGGCCACTGGGCCCAGGCTACCCAGGCTGAGGCTACACGGGGTTAGGTTTCCCAGGCGGGAGGCCACTGGCCCAGGCTACCCGGGAAGGGGCCCACACTGGGTGAGGCTACCCAGGCTGGGGCCCTAAAATTGGGTGAGGCCCCCCCGGGCCCGGGGCCCACACGGGGTGAGGCTACCCAGGATGAGGAAAACCCCGGGAGGCTCCCCAAAGGCTGGGGGCCACTGGGGGGGCTACCCAGGCTGAGGCTACACTGGGTCAGGCTACCCAGGCTGAGGCTACACTGGGTGAGGCTACCCTGGATGAGGCTCATTGGGTGAGGCTACCCAGGCTGAGGCTCCCTGGGTCAGGCTACCCAGGCCGAGGCTCCACGGGGTCAGGCTACCCAGGCTGAGGCCCACTGGGTCAGGCTCCAGGCTGAGGCTACACTGGGTGAGGCTAAAGGATGAGGCTACACGGGGTCAGGCTACCCAGGCGGGAGGGCTACACTGGGTGAGGCTACCCAGGCTGGGGGCCCACACTGGGTCAGGCTACCCAGGCGGAGGCTACACTGGGTCAGGCTCCCAGGCTGAGGCTACACTGGGTAAAGGCTACCCAGGCTGAGGCTACCCCGGTCGGGGGCTACCCGGGGGCTACACTGGGCCCAGGCTACCCAGGCTGAGGCTACACTGGGGAGGCCCCCCAGGATGAGGTACACTGGGTCAGGCCCCCAGGCTGGGGCCACTGGGTCAGGCCCCCCAGGATGGGGAACACTGGGTGAGGCCCCCAGGTTGAGGCTACACTGGGTGAGGCTCCCAGGCGGGAGGCCCCTGGGTGAGGCTACCCAGGCTGAGGCTACACTGGGTCGGCTACCCAGGATGAGGCTACACTGGGTCAGGCTCCCCCAGGCTGAGGCCACTGAGAGGCTACCCGGGATGAGGCTACACTGGGTCAGGCTACCCGGGCTGAGGCTACACTGGGTCAGGCCCCCCGGGGATGAGGCTACACTGGGTCAGGCTACCCAGGCTACAAGGATGAGGCTCAATTGGGTGAGGCTACCCAGGCGGGAGGTACACTGGGTCAGGCTACCCAGGCGGGAGGCCCCCCTGGGCCCAAGCTCCCAGGCTGAGGCTACACTGGGTCAGGCTACCCGGGATGAGGCCATTTGGGTCAGGCTCCCAGGCTGAGGCTACACAGGATGGGGCTACACTGGGTGAGGCCCCCCAGGATGAGGCCCCCAGGTTGAGGCTACACTGGGTCAGGCTCCAGGCTAAAGGGCTCACGGGAGTGACACCCAGGCTGGGGCCCACACTGGGTCAGGCTACCCAGGCTGGGACCCCCAGGCTGAGGCTACACTGGGTCAGGCTACCCAGGCTGAGGCTCACTGGGCCCAGGCTACCCAGGCTGGGGCTACATTGGGCCCAGGCTACCCAGGCTGAGGCTACCCAGGATAAGGCTACACTGGGTGAGGCTCCGGGCTGAGGCTACACTGGGTCAGGCTACCCAGGATGAGGCTACACTGGGCCCAGGCTCCCCAGGCTGAGGCTACCCAGGCTGAGGCTACCCATGCTGAGGCCCCCAGGCTGAGGCTCCCGGGCTGAGGGCCCCCCGGGTGAGGCCCCCAGGCTGAGGCTACTCGGGGCCAGGCTACCCAGGATGAGGCTCCCTGGGTCAGGCCCCCAGGCTGAGGCTCCCGGGATGAGGCTACACTGGGTGAGGCTACCCAGGCTGAGGCTACCCAGGCTGAGGCTACCCAGGCTGAGGCTACCCAGGCGGGAGGCTAACAGGATGGGGGCTACACTGGGTGAGGCCCCAGGCTGGGGCTCCCCTGGGTGAGGCTACCCCAGGCGGGAGGCTACCTGGGTCAGGCTACCCAGGCTAAAGGCTCACTGGGTCAGGCTACCCAGGCGGGAGGTTTACCCAGGATGGGGCCCACACTGGGTGGGGCTACCCAGGCTGAGGCTACACTGGGTCAGGCTCCCCCAGGATGAGGCCCCCGGGGTTTAGGCTCCCGGGGCCAAAGGTACCCAGGCTGGGCTCCCCGGTAGAGGCCACTTTTTAATTTTCTCATGATAATGCCGTATGATATAACGTAATTTTTTTTTTTTGCCCTAGTGTTTGCCCCCGTTTTTTCCCCGCCATAACGTAATGTGTTTGTGTGTGGTCGTCACCTATATTGGGTTGCGGGGATGGGAGTCACAGCTCCTGGTCTCGCCTTTCGCTAGTCGCTATTAGTTCCTCTCTCCCCGCTCCAAAAACCCTTTAAATATATCTCTTTAAAGCTATGTATGGATCCTGCCCCACTTTTTCCCTTTCCCCAGATATTGTGTGTTTTGTGGGGCTCACCCATTTGTACTCACCTATTTGTGGTTGCGGGGGTCGATTCATGCCTTGGCCCCCCTCTTCACGGGATCGCTACTAAGTCCTCTCTCCCTGCTCCATGAGCTTTTTTTCTTGGACAGAAAAAGTTTCCGAGATAGCAAAAACCGGGGCCTTGGAAGGGAAACCCCAAAGAGTAAAAGGGGATGTTAGGGGTTTTTTCAGTCATGGATTGCCAGGAAGTGAAAATCCCTGGGTAACGTGGGGATTGCCTTTTCCTTCTATGACTGAAAGAAATATTTCCAACACCCCTTTGACTCATGGGAAAATTTTCCCAATTTCCAATTTGACCCTTTTTTGTGTCTCATCTCTGGAACACCCTGTCTCTTCCCCTTTCAATTCCCCCAGTATTTTGTCGTTATCATGTCCCCCCCTGACCTTCCTGCCCCCAGTTCGTCAGTTTTCCCCCTAACCTTTCTTCGGGGGACAACCCCTTAGTCGGGACT
>WNWK01021754.1:0-33645 GCA_009830355.1 Cherax destructor | reverse complement strand
CCCAAACTGAATAAAATAGGTTTTATCAATATTGGGGTAAGTTTGCTAGTCATCATCCAGGTAGATATTTTCTGCAATTCGGCATTTACAGTTTGGCTAATATACACAAAAACCCGAAAACATAAAAAAAGAAAGAGTTTACGACGACGTTTCGGGTCCAACTTGGACCATTTACAAAGTCACACGGGCTATATGTCTGGGCTTGGGTGAGAGATAACGTATGTAGTTTCTGCAAATAGGGGGGGTTTTTGAGTTGTTGAGAGGGTTTTGGGGGGGGTTTAATTTAAATGAGAAAGAGTGGGGGGCCCAAAAAGAACCCCTGTGGGACACCTATTAATAGTTTGCATGGTAGACCCGCCCATTTGTGTAAAAATTTTATTGGCTTCTGTTGCTAAGGTATGTTTTTAGGTAGGGGGGGAGTCCCCTCTTATCCCATAGGGGATAATTTTTTTAAAAACCCCAGATCATGGTCAACTGTATCAAAAGCTTTACGTAAATCAATGAAAATTCCCACTGGGATTTTTTTTTTTCCTCGGGGCATGTGTATAATAGCATCATTTGTATTTTTATTAGGCCTGAATCCAAATTGACAGTGGTGCCAGGGTGCCAAAGGAAAACCCAAAAGGGGTGCCAGAGGCACGGCCGCCTCAGTAGGAGCTGCCAGAACCCCCGGTTTTCATCTCAACACCCAAGTTATATTTTAAAAAATTTAATTTTATTACTCTGTTTAAATCTTTTTCCCCAGTGGCCTGTTTTGGGTAACAAAAAAAAATCCCTACGGGATTCATTAAATAAGTGCCTGGACCCGTCAGACCCCAGAAATTGGGAACCATTGCCCGGATTAAAAGGGGGGTATCATTGAAAAAAATTCAATAAGCGGACGGAGTTTTAGGGGACCTTATCAATTTCCCAAACAAAAAAAAATTTAAAGAGAAAAGATTGTCCATTTCCCGCAAATAAAATAGTTTCGATACAAATAGACGAATCACCACTTCGGGGAACCTATTAGTAGAATATACAGTAAAGCAAAAAAAAAAAAATCCCCCCGGAAACCCTTGTAGTATGCAAACAAAAAACCCAAAATTTTTCCCCTCTGCATAATTACATGCAATTTTTTTTTAAAATGCCCACGCCCCTTGTGTAGGATTCAAGACTCTACTACCCGAGATAAAAAAAGGGGGAATTTTTTTTGGGTATGCCCAAATGAGACGGGAACTGGGGAAAAAAAAATCACACCCTTTTTAAAAAAGATGACAACACCAAATCGGACTTCAAAAAAAACACCCCCAGCTTTCTATAACAGTTGGGAAAGAAAAAAAATGGGGGCCCGATGGTGCTACCGCCCCTGGTACAGATGTTGAAATGATACCCAATATATTTAAAATGGAAAAAAAAATTTTATGGTGACCTGAAGGGGGACAGTAGCTCTAGTGAAATAAATGATGGGGAAACAGGTGTAGAAAAAGCCCCCTCAAAACAGTGGTACAAACTAGCAATACCACGGGGTAGATAGTAAAAAAGGGGGCCCCCCAAAAGGGAAATACGGGAAGATAAATTCCCGGGAAAAATTTAAAAGACTCCATTTTGCCCAAAGGAAGACAGACATAGACAGGAACACACCCCCGGGGGGGGAACACAGTCAAAAAAACCAGGGCAAACGGAAACCAGGCCTATGTGAATATTATGCACTTGGTATCTGCAGGCATGGAAAATCGGGGAAATCAGAGGGGCGTTTGCCCCCCCCAAAAACCCCTGACCCCAAAAAAACAGGTTTTAACCCCCGGCCTTTTTTAATTTTCCCCCCCCAAATTTGCCCTTTTTTTCGGAAAAAAGTGCTTTAATTAAAATTTTCCGGCTTTCCCCCCTTTAAAAGGGGCCCCGGGGACCAAAAAAATTTTCCCAAAGGCCAAAAATTGGGAAAAGCCAAAAAAAAAGGGATTTTTTTCCCGGGGAAAGGGAAAAAAACCCGGGGTTTCGGGTTTTCCCCCCAATTTAAAGATTTTTTGGGGGGTTTTGGGGAGGGGTTTTTTCCCTCCTTAAAACGGAAAATTGGGGGCCAAAAAACCCCTTTTCCACCAAAACCTTTGGGGACTTTTTTTTTGCCAATTTTTCCCCCGGAAAAAAAAAAAACCTTTTTTCGGGGGCTGTTCCCTTTTTAAACCTATGTTTGGGGTTTTTTTAAACCCCAAAGGGGGTCCTTTTGGCAATAAATTTTGGATTTCCCCGGGTAAAACCTTTCAGGGGGGAAAAATTAACGGGAAAAAGGGGGGTTGGCCTTTTTTTTTCACGGCACTTATTTTTTTCCCCGAACTACTAAATGCCCCCAAAAAAGATGTAGTTGAAGTTTTTCAATAAAGGCCGGGAATAAAAAACCAGTCAAAGTGGTTGTCTAAAGCCCCCGGATGCAACGCCCCCAAAAATTCCAAAAACGCTTCTGAAAATTGACCATTGTCTGGAAAAACTTCCAGCTCCTCCCCCAACATCTTTTCTCCCGGGGGGTTTCAACCTTAGGCACCTAAAAAGGGGGAAAAAATTGCAAAAAAAATGTGGTAGCAGAGATAACACCAGGAGGCAGCTCAGATGAAAATTCACACATGCAAAAACAAATCTCTGCAACAAATTCACCCAAACCAGCAAATAGTGGAGCCCAAAAAAATTAGAAACGCTGGACCTCACCACCAACAATGATGATCTGATGAAATGTCATCATACCCCAAAAACAATATACTCAGATCACAACATAATAGAGGTCGAGACATGCTTTGGGGGACCCCCAGATCAACAAAATGTGATCAGCCCGGGGAGTTTTCCCCCAAAAATTTCCCCTTCAAAAAAAAAAACATAAGGGGGGACCAAGAAAAACCAAGTCCTAAATGATAAAAAGGGGGGAAAAGATTCCTTTAAGCATCACGGATCCCAACCTATTCAGAACAAATTAACTCTGGGGGAACCGAGGTTTGCTCGGAAATTCCCTTAAGGAAAAGGGGGAAAGATGCAAACTAGAAAGAGGGGCCCCCTATACAGGCAAGGCAAAGAATAAAGGAGGGCTACAGGGGTAAATCTCGAAATGTAGGGAACAAGCAGAAAAAAAAATTTTTGGGGAAAAAAACTAAAGGAATCTTACAGGAACAAGATAAAAGGTAAAAAACAAAAAATAAATGAAATTGAAAAAACCCAAAGTATTTCTTTTCCTATGCAAAAACAAAGTCGGGGAACAAAAACCAATTTTGGGGGCCCCCTACAAACGGGAGGGCCCCCCTACACAGATCCCAAAAGGGGGAAATGAGTGAGTTTTTTAAACCCCCCGGGGATGCCCTTTTTTGGACCCAAAAAAACCCAAAAGACTAAAACCCCCGGAAGATCTAAATAAATTTTTTTTTATTTTTAACAGAATTTGGGAGCCCAAAGCCTATCTAATATTCCCCTGATGCCACATGATTTCGAAAAGGCGATGACATGCCCATGCACTCTGCTCCAGGCCCAGACTCAGGGAAAATTCCGGAAAAAACTGCAAAAGCCCCATCACATGTTTTTTAACATCCTATGGAGGGGGAGCATGGACGGGGGGGCCTCCCGCAGTTACAAAAAAACAGACATAGCCCCCCCCCAAAAAAGGGGGGGCAGTAAAGAAAAAACCAAAAAACCCACAGACCAAGACCCTAACGCCCCTTTTTAAAAAAATTTTTCCCCACATACCTCAGAGCTGCAAAAATGTAAAAAATTTTTATTATTGTTGCCTTCTAATAAAATTACTTGTATGAAGATAATGGTGGGGTTCATTAGGTAATATATTTTTCACAATAATAATGAAAACATCCCCAAACTTCATAGGCACCGGCAGGGGCACCCAAGCCCGTACTTTACTGCAAAAACCCCAAAACTCATCAATTTTCCCCTTTTTTCAAGCACAACTGCCCCAACCAACGTAGAAACCCAGAATGCCCCAAAAAAATACCATCGGAGACCTACAAATCGAATACATTGACGATAAAAAAGGGAAAACTCCCCCTCAAACACAAAGCACCACCCCACTGCCAAACGAACGCTTACTCTAAGCTTTGTATAAATAAGCTTCTCCTTCTTAACTCATCAACTTCTACTATTTGTTACTATGAACCCCCAACCCCCGGAAAAACAATGCCAAGATCAGAAAAAAAAACCCCAAAAAAAATCTACTATTAAAAAGGGGTAATGCTAGGGGGGTGGTCCGGTGGCCCGGGTGGCTAGAGCTCCCCCCTTCACACCCCGGAGGGCCCAAAATTCGATTCCCCGCGGAGAAAGAAAAAAAATGGGAAAATTTGAAAATGAGTTTTGTTGACAAAAAAATAGATTAAGAATTTGGGGGAAATTTTTTGGGGAAAATCCCACTGTAATACGACGTTTCTAAAGCAAATTATAGCTATTTGAAACATATTTTTTACGACCCCGCAACATGAAAAAAAAATGACCGCCGAGATGGGAATTTTTTTTTTTTTATTTTTATGTTTTTTTGTCTAATCTTCTTTCTAATACACTAAATTTACCATTCAACATCAATTTAAAAATGTGGGCGGGGGTTATTAGAGTGGTGGGGGGGGGCCCCAAAAAGGGACCTAAGGACAGTAATTGCTTTATCAGGAGTTTGGCACTCCCAACAAATATCTTTATACTGGGGGTTATTATTACTAATACACTTTATCCACCATACCATTTATTCAATAAATATATCAAAAAATAAAACATATATAATAAAAGCATAATAAAGATGGCCAAAGTAATAAAAAAAATTTTTGCAGCATTATTCAATAAACCTTTAATCTTCTACCTTCCCATCAATTCCCCAAAAAAGCTAGTGTCACCCCGATCCACAAAGGGGGACAAAAATGAAAAAAAAAAATTATAGACCAATCTCAAATTTACCACTGCTTTTTAAAATCTTTAAAAAATTTAAATTTTTTTAAAAAGAAACATTCCTACCTCGTCTCACACAAAAGTACTAAACCCCCGTCAATTTGGATTCAGGACAACAAGAGCACGAAAGTGCTATAAAACACATGTTAAAAATTAATATACACCGCACTTGAGAAGAAAAAAGTTCCGCTGGGAATCTTCATAGACCTACGCAAAGAATTTGATGCAGTCGACCATGATTTATTGCTCACAAAATTAGCGCACTATGGTAAGGGGGCACCCACTCAACTACCTAAAGTCGTACCTTAGCAACAGAAGCCAGTACGTTAAAAATGGGAGAACTCTTCCACACAACAAATTACAGTCGGTTTTTTCCCCAAAGGGGGGGGGTCCTGGGGCCCCCTCCTATTCCTCATTTACATAAAAAGACCTACCGAAAACATCACAACTACTCAAACCCCATTTTTTGCAGATGACACAACATATGTTTTCTCTCACCCAAAAAAAAGTCATACTAGCCAACACTGTTAATGCCAAATTACAGAAAATATCAACATGGATGAAGACGAATGTTTTCTCACAAACTGATAAGACCTACTTCATTCAGTTTGGAAAAAAAGGCAAATGTTCCATTTTAAAAAAACGCTCAATGGTTCACCCATCCCCCAAAACTCCCCAGAGGGAAAATTCCTGGGGGAACCCCCCTTGACAGTAGTCTTAAATTCCAAAACACATACAACAAATTTCCAAAAAAAAAACTCAAAAACAGTTTATTTTAATATTTTATGGCCCCCCAAACCCCCTTATTGCAAAAATTCCTTTTTCTCCAACTACCTAAATTTGATGGGGGCCAAATTTAAAAACCCCCGAAAAAAAAAGAAAAAGGGTTTTCAGTTGGGGGGGATAAAAATTTTCCCAAAATGGGCCCCCCCCTATATTTAACCTTTAAAAAAATTTACCGTTTAAAAAATAAAATTTTCCTTTCATTTTGCCTTTTAAAAAAATAAAACCTTAAATTATTTTCAACCCCCCCTTAAAATTTTTCCCCAAAAATTTTTAAAACCTTTCATTTACACAAACACAGATACATTTTTCTCACCATACCAAACCAAAGTAAAAACCACAAAAACCCCCCAACTGGAATTTTTTTCCCAAATAAATTTTTAAGTTAACCCTTTTGGAAAAAAACAATTCGAAAATTTCTCCCAAAAACAATTTTTAATTTTTTTCCCTATACTAAAAACCAATTTTAAAAAAATTTTAAAACCCCAAAAATTTAAATTTTTTGGTTTAAACTTATATATAACTAGAAGAAACTCAATATTTTTTCTAGTATTGTTATTATACTAGTATAGCATCAACATATTGTAACTTGAAATAAAATATACAATTAGATTAAACTCAACCAATTTCTCTTGTATTGTGTGGTCGATCACCATGCCCAGCCCTTCTAGGGCAGGGTAGGTGCCAAGGCTGGAGCTTGCTACCATCTGCGGCTCGCAAGCCTGCCCTTCCTGTCAGCCTCCTTGGGGCGGGGAAGGTGGCAGACCAGAGGGCCTAGCAACTATCTACCTACCTGCCTCGTGCTTGTGGGCGAATATGGCTGGGCCTGGGACCAGTTGGTCCCACCGCTGAGGGGTACCCTCCCATGGGAGACTTCGGTCTCTGCTACCCCACGCCAGGGAGCCGAAGCCGGGTCGCCATCTGGTAAAGACCTGGGCCGGGAGATTTCCCGTGAATCAACACCTCCTCCTCCTCTTGTATTGTCTTTTAATAGTATGTACAATCATATTGTAATTTGAAATAATACAGAACTAGAATATACTCAACCAATTTCTCTAGCATTAAGTACTTAGTGAATAAGTCTTTAGAATAAGCTGCCCCTAATGCCATGGCATGCCAGTGGCTCTCCTTGCATTACAGTTTTATAATTGTAACTACCAATAACAATGTACACTTGTAACATGCATCGAAATAAAAATATTATTATTATTATATTATTACATATTATGATAGGCAGTCATCGGAGATCTTGTCTAGCGATGTTTTTGCTTATAACTGTACAGTTTTCTCTATTGCCTCTCTGGTATACTAAAAACGGTGTTTTAACATGGGAAACAATAAGAAATCCTTTTAAAATGTTAATAATCCATAGAAAAAGACGTAAATGAGACAATACACACACAACCCGCACATATAAAAGGAGAGGAGCTTACGACGACGTTTCGGTCCGACTTGGACCATTTACAAAGTCACACTAACACGATCTTGATCTTGATTTTGATTTGACCTGAGCGTCGGTAAGCTGGGATGGAAGAAGGATGGGTAAGGATAGAAATATGGAAAAAGGTTGGGAAGGGTAGGAGGTGGAATATACAGGTGAGTGGCACGTCCACTCTGGCGACATGTGCAGATAAACTGCAGGCGTTGTTGATAGGTGTGTGTGATGCTGGGGAGAGTTGTAGCAGCTGATGCGACGGGCGTAGATTGTACTGCAGGAGGTTGACAGGCGGCAGTGGGAGAGGCCCAGAAGGCAGCTGTATTAGGGTCGATTGAGCCACACCCAGCTTTAGCTAAATAGCAAAGTGCTGGGGAACTTTATCGTGATACTGGTGGTTACTCAGCAGAGCCAGAGCAGAGTGCGTTGAATTGAGTTCTTGAGAGTTGAGTTACCCAACAGACACTGAGGGGTTTTGATGTAGAGTTCATACGAAGGACGTGGGCTATTTCTTGTACGGTAGTATAGTTGTATTATTGAGGCAGGTGAACTTAACATTCCCTCTAGTAGTCGGTCACCTAGGATTAGAATGACATTGTTTCGTCAAATTGTTTTGTAGAATAAAATTTGACATTGTCGTATTGCATGTACTGGTAGTGTTTGGATGCTTTAGGTGGTTTGGTGGCGGCTGGAGAAGTTGGGTTGGATGGAGCACTTGGCTTGGTGGTGGTGTGGTTGGTGGGGGAGGCTGGTGCAGTTGATTTGGTGGTGGATGGAGCAGCAGCGGTGGCGGGGCCATGAGCTGCGTGGGTGGCTTCTGATTGGTCCGTCACAGTGGCGGGAGGTGGTGGTGGTGGTGGAGTCTCAGTGGCGGGAGGTGGTGGTGGTGGTGGAGTCTCAGTGGCGGGAGGTGGTGGTGGTGGTGGAGTCTCAGTGGCGGGAGGTGGTGGTGGTGGTGGAGTCTCAGTGGCGGGAGGTGGTGGTGGTGTCTCAGTGGCGGGAGGTGGTGGTGGTGTCTCAGTGGCGGGAGGTGGTGGTGGTGGTGGTGGAGTCTCAGTGGCGGGAGGTGGTGGTGGTGTAGTTGGTGGTGGAACATTCTCGATGGTGACAATGTTTGTAGTGGATTTAACAATGTCAGCTGATGGTGGAGATGCTGGGAATGTAAAGCTGGTCATGTTGTTGAGTTTGAACAGTTCATTGATGGTGGTGTTAAATGAACCAGGTGCAGCAACATTGTGTACATGGACGTACATAATGCAGTAGAGTATTTTGGTGGAGTCGCCTGTGGGCAGAGGTGGTGGTGGTGCTGGGTTGGTGGAGGCAGCCTGGGTGGCCTGGTGGAGGCAGCCTGGGTGGCCTGGTGGAGGCAGCCTGGGTGGCCTGGAGAATCTTGGTGGTATCTGCTTGTATCTTAGTGATGGCAGCATATGTTGTTGCTTGAGCAGTAGGTTTTGTTTGTTGGTCAAGTTGTTTCTTGAGGATATCACGTCTAGTAGGACACTTGGCAGCAAGAGTATGTTGATCAGTCTTGCAGTTTAAACACTTGAGTGAGGTGGTGGTGGTGCAGGATTTGTAGTCGTGTCCTTCTTTGCCACATGTAGCACAGAATTTCTTATCCTTGGTGGGACAGTCTTTGGTGGTGTGGGAGTATGAGTAGCAGTTGTAACACTGTGGGATGTACTCGTATCTTTCTGCTTCGATGAATGCTGCGTTGATGAAGGACAGGTGGAAGGGGTATTTACAGGCAGGCAGACAGGGGAGGGCACAAGAAAATGGTGGAGGGGTAAAGGAGGTAGTAGTGATAGTGGTAGTGGTAGTAGTAGTGGAGTCAGTCATAAACTAGGAAAGGAGCACTGCAAAGACGCTGGCGGCCCGCAAGGGTAAGAACAAGAACACAGTGGGGGAAAATTAAAATAAAATAGAGGACAAATACAAGGCAAAAGAAAAGAAAAGAAAGAGAACCCAGAGGAGAAAGGAGAAAGAGGAGAAGGGGGAAGAGAAAGAAGGGGAAGGAATCAGGTTAAGTCACGGGTGTTCTGAAGTTTGGAGCATTTAGCAATGTAATGGGAGAGGAAAGCATCTACAGAGACAAAGCCAGGGCTAAGATTCATACAAGGAAAGTTGTGTATATGGGAGGATTCAACCAGACGGCGACTGTGAAAGTTGGACGTAGGGTAGACAGTTTTAGCAGAAGACCAATCAATAGGATGACATGACAGAAAAGAGCATTATTAGTGTTGGCAAGCCTAACACTATTTCTGTGCTCCCTAAGTCTGTGAGAAAGAGATCGGCCAGTTTCTCCGAAGTACTGAAGAGGACAGGAGGAGCAAGAAATAGAGTAGACACCAGGAGAATCTATAGAGGGAGGGGAGGTATGAACTAGATTAGTGCGAAGAGTGTTAGTCTGGCGAAAGGTAAGTTTGATGTCTAAGGAACGGAGATAGTTGTTGAGATTAGAGAGACCAGAGATGTAGGGAAGGCAGAGGACAGGAGAGTTTCCAGGAGTAGGGGGTTTAGGAGAGAAGAAAGTCCGTTTGGCACGAGAGAAGGCTGAGTCTATGAAATGGGAAGGGTAGCCAAGACGGGAAAATGAATTATGAAGAGTGGAAATTTCTGCTTCAAGGAACTGAGGATCACAAATGTGGAGAGCACGGAGAAAGAGGGAGATAAGGACACTTTTCTTGACAGAGGAAGCATGATAAGAGATGTAGTGAATGTACATGCCACTGTGCATAGGCTTGCGGTACACGGAAAAGGCAAAACCTGTAACTGAGCGGTGGACATGAACATCAAGGAAAGGAAGAAAAGAGTTAGATTCCCAATCAGCTTTAAACTTAATGGAAGGGGCAAGATTATTAAGAGCATCAAGAAATGGTTGGAAGAGACTTGAGTCATGAGGCAAAAGAGCAAAGATGTCATCTACATAGCGGAGCCAGAGTGATGGACGTACATCAATAGTGGGAAGAAGAACAGTCTCGAAGTATTCCATGTAAAGATTAGCAAGAACAGGAGATAGAGGAGAGCCCATGGCGACACCAAAGGTTTGAGAATAATATTTACCTTGAAAAGAAAAGGAATTAGAGTCCACACAAAGGCGGATAAGATCAAGAAAGACATCAGTAGGTATAGGGAGAAGAAGCAACCCTATATTTGCCTTCTCTCTAAGAAAATTAAGGACATCATCCAGAGGACATTAGTGAAGAGGGACTCAACATCAAGACTAAGCATCTTACAGGTCGGGAGAGAACGAACCCGTTCGAGGAAGTCTTGAGAGTGACGAAGGTGGGCAGGAGAAAAAATACCAAGAAAGGGGTAAGAGATTTGGGTTCTCTTTCTTTTCTTTCCTTTTCTTTTGCCTTGTATTTGTCCTCTATTTTATTTTAATTTTTCCCCACTGTGTTCTTGTTCTTACCCTTGTGGGCCGCCAGCGTCTTTGCAGTGCTCCTTTCCTAGTTTATGACTGACTCCATTACTACTACTACCACTACCACTATCACTACTACCTCCTTTACCCCTCCACCACTTTCTTGTGCCCTCCCCTGTCTGCCTGCCTATAAATACCCCTTCCACCTGTCCTTCGTGTTAGTGTGACTTTGTAAATGGTCCAAGTCAGACCGAAACGTCGTCGTAAGCTCCTCTCCTTTTATATGTGCGGGTTGTGTGTGTATTGTTCCAGTCACGGTATTGTGCCTTTTTTGTTATTTAGGTAAATGAGGTGTGAGCGCGTCTCCGCGATTATCTCGAAAGTAAGATTTTTACCTATTGTTTGATCTCCCTCCATTATTAATGATTAAATTAAAATGATTTTCACACGGAACATAAAGCAAAGTGTGTTTGTATTTACTATCATAAATATTTTTATTTTGTGTGTGTGTGGGGGGTTAAAAAGGCAGATATTAATTTAATTTTATTTTATTATGCACCCATACCCATCCTGTGGGCGGTAGTCAAAAGATTACAGAGGTACATAATGGGTCTAGGGACTGGACTTCAAAGTTTGATAGCTAAGCAAGTTACAAAGGTAATGAACTCAGGTAGATCTGGTCACAATCATGACAAGTTACAAACGTATTTACAGATTACAGAGGTATATAATGGGTTCAGAGACTGGGCCCCAAAGTTTTGATAGCTGAACAAGGTACAAAGGTAATGAATTCACAAGTTACAAGGTAATGAACCATGTAAGTAAGTAAATTTACTTACGTTTATACATGGTTGCAATCATGAACAAATTATAAAGTAATGAGCAATTTATTAGTCTACACCCAGTCACAACTCTAATGAGTTATTGGTGCAAATATTAATTGTTGGGTCACACACACACACACAACACACACACACACATATCTCTCTTTCCGTACCCTTCCCTCCCCCTTCTCCCTCTAGTCCCCAAATCCTCTCTCTCTCTCTCCCCATCTCTAGCTGTTTCCCTTCTCCCTCTAGTCCCCTAATCCCTCTCTCTCTACCTCTCCCCTTTCTCTTTCACTCTCCCCCCCAAAGAAAAACAAAATGGTGGTAGGGACTCGCAGGACCCAGGGACCAGAGGAGAATGGCTCTGGTAAGGAAGAATGGATGGAAGAGCAGTGCAAAAGGATGGAACAAGAGTGGGAGAGAAAACTAAGAGAGCTTTGTGAAAAAATGGAGAGAGAGCTTTCTGTGAAAATGGAAAAGAGGTTGGAGGAGGAGAAGAAAAATTGGGAGTCACAAGCTGAAGCTGCAGTAGCCAGGATAAGGGGCCTAGAAGATGAGGTAAACAGGCTGAACCAGGGTACAGGGGCAGTGACCAGCAAAGACACAGCATCAAGGGGGCCCATCGGGAAGGAAGGAGATATAACTTACGTGTCGGCCGTATCTGCTTACCAAGCAGGGCAGCTGGGAGGAGGTAGAGAGGGAATAGGGCAAATGCAGAGGAACAATCATGTCACCAAGAGCTACAGGAAAAAAAGGGAGAAAATGGCCATGTACAGACAGGAACCTGAGCTGCAGAGGGAAAGGCAATGGGAGGAGGAGAGGGCAAAGGCAGTGTTTATTCATGGGCTGAAGGAGAGAGAGGAAAGGACACACACGGAAAGATGGCAGGCAGAAAGAAAGGAGATTGAGAACATACTCAAGCAATAGGCGAGGAAGACATGTCCGAGATTGTAAATTTTCAGAGAATAGGGGGGTACTCGAAGGGGAGAAATCGACCGCTCAAGTTGATTGTCAGGACAGAAACAGTGTGGGACAGAATCCTCCAAGAGAAACCACGATTGAAGGGAATGGAAGACTACAAGAGGGTGTTCCTAGACCGAGATAGAACAAAAACAGAACGACAGCAGCTGAGGGAGAGGGCACAAAGGCGAAAGGAGCTGGGAGGAGAGACGAGGACAGAATCAGTAGAGGACAACCAGAGCAGGGCAGAAAAACAAGAGCAAGCAAGCACACACAGAACCATCCCCAACACCCAACAACCAAGCACCCTATCCCAACACAATCTACAACTCACACTCACACCCCCACCCAACACTCCACTATAGAATCCCACAGTACACCGCCAGGTCCCCCACCCCCACAGACCCCCCAAAACACAGTGTTAGAGAAGAAACTGAAGGTATGGTACACCAATGCTGATGGAATAACAAATAAGTGGGAGGAGTGGCACGAAGGAGTCAAAGAGGCATCACCGGATATAATAGCTCTCACAGAAACAAAACTCACAGGTATGATAACAGATGCCATCTTTCCTTATGGTTGAAGTCACCCATGATCAGCAGCTTCGCCCTGCTCGCTCGAGCTCTTCTGGCCACTTCGGCCAGTGTGTCAATCATCACTCTATTACTCTCATCATACTCTTGCCTTGGCCTCCTGCTGTTCTGTGGTGGGTTATACATCACTTCAATTACCGCCTTGGGACCTCCAGACTGTAACGTTCCTACTATGTAATCCCCAGCTTCTCCTCTGTCTCCTCTCTCCAGGTCGTCAAAATCCCATTGGTTTTTGATCAACAGTGCCACACCTCCACCACCTCTGTTCCCTCTGTCTTTCCTCAGGATCTGGTATCCCATTGGAAAGATGGCATCTGTTATCATACCTGTGAGTTTTGTTTCTGTGAGAGCTATTATATCCGGTGATGCCTCTTTGACTCCTTCGTGCCACTCCTCCCACTTATTTGTTATTCCATCAGCATTGGTGTACCATACCTTCAGTTTCTTCTCTAACACTGTGTTTTGGGGGGTCTGTGGGGGTGGGGGACCTGGCGGTGTACTGTGAGACAGAGGAGAAGCTGGGGATTACATAGTAGGAACGTTACAGTCTGGAGGTCCCAAGGCGGTAATTGAAGTGATGTATAACCCACCACAGAACAGCAGGAGGCCAAGGCAAGAGTATGATGAGAGTAATAGAGTGATGATTGACACACTGGCCGAAGTGGCCAGAAGAGCTCGAGCGAGCAGGGCGAAGCTGCTGATCATGGGTGACTTCAACCATAAGGAAATTGATTGGGAGAACTTAGAGCCACATGGGGGCCAAGAAACGTGGAGGTCTAAGATCCTGGAGGTGGTACTGGAAAATCTCATGTACCAACACGTAAGGTACACTATCAGAGAGAGAGAGGAGGGGACGAACCAGCAAGACTGGACCTAGTATTCAAATTCAAATTTTTTTTTTCTAGTAATATACAGAGTGGGGTGTAATTATAGTAATGTACATTTTATGATGTAGATATTACAAGATGGCCAATAATATGCCTAGGTATGCCTAGGTTTTCAGGCAGTCTTATGATAGGTCTTACTCAATAGTGACACAATGATTATACTGATAGTAAGGTTAGGTAATTGTAGTGATTAATTAGGTTTACAATATTGAGGTATTGAAATTTAAACATTTAAGAATTAAACAATTAGTTTAAAGAATTTAACAATTAGTTTATATATTAATGGTAAAAGTGATGTATTGGCATAATACCGTTTCTGTATTGGAGTGTCTTAGGCAAACTTATGACTAGCTTAAGAATTAGGAAGCAATAGTTGTATTAGAATTTTGGCCAGTCATGTGAAATTAAGGGAATCACAGATATCAGTAAGTGTCTTTTGCTGTGGATATGTGCAAGATAAAGTAGTTTTCATGTGGTTAGCTACCGGTTGGGTGCGTAAGTGAGATAAGATGTTTTTTAACTGTGCTTTTGAAAGTGAAGATTGTGTCTGCAGTTCTAGAGTTTTCAGGCAGGGAGTTCCAGATTTTAGGCCCTTTTATGCGCATTGAATTTTTGTATAGATTTAGTCGGACACAGGGAATGTCAAAGAGATGTTTATGTGTGGTATTATGTCTAAGCGTCCTGTCACAACTGTCAAGAAAGTGTTTTAGCTCAGGGTTAAAGTTGGAATTTATG
Organism: Cherax destructor; assembly: GCA_009830355.1. NCBI lineage: Eukaryota > Metazoa > Arthropoda > Malacostraca > Decapoda > Parastacidae > Cherax > Cherax destructor. The sequence goes on along the minus strand of WNWK01021754.1, from coordinate 19,171 downwards.
GTTCTATAAATGTAGATAGCAGAGTAGTAAGTATGGATGTTCTGAACAGTGATAATTCTTACTGCGGCTTTTTGTTGTGTTATTATTGGCTTTAGGTGGGTAATTGCTGTTGATACCCATGCACAAATGGTATATGTGAGGTAGGGATTGATGAGTGAATAGTATAGTGTGAGTAGGGCTGATTGTGATACATAATACCGTATCTTAGAGAGGATCCCCACAGTTTTGGACACTTTCTTTGTTATGTGTTGGATATGGGTGCTGAATTTCAGGCTGCTGTCAAGGTGAAGGCCCAGGAATTTGCCCTCGTTATGTTTAGCAATAGGTGTAGTGTTGATCTTAATGTTTAATTGTGGATCATCTGTTCTGTTGCCAAACATAATATAGAAGGTCTTATCAGTGTTGAGTGTAAGTTAATTGGCTGTCATCCATGTTGATATTTTTATTAATTCGCTGTTAACAATGGTATTAAGCGTGACAAGATTTGTGTGGGAGATGACATTAGTTGTGTCGTCAGCAAAGAGTATTTTTTTCAGGTGTTGTGATATATTTGGTAAGGTCATTGATATATAAGAGGAAGAGCAGGGGACCAAGGACACTTCCCTGAGGTACTCCGGTGTCAAGTGGTAGCGCAGATATTGAGGACATCACACATGAAAGCCCCCTTGGGGCCAGTGATCATATGGTTCTAAGCTTCGAATACATAGTAGAGTTACAGGTGGAGGAGGAAGCAGGAAGGGCTACATGAATAAAGCCAAACTACAAGAAAGGTAACTACGTGGGCATGAAGAACTTCCTGCACAGAGTTCAGTGGGACAGTGAGCTGACAGGGAAGTCAGTAGACGAGATGATGGAATATACGACAACAATTTGCAAGGAAGCTGAGGAGAGGTTTATACCCAAGGGCAACAGGAGAAGCAAAAAAGCCAGGATGAGCCCATGTTTCACCCAAAGGTGCAGGGAAGCCAAAACCAAGTGTGCTAGGGAATGGAAGAGGTACAGAAGGCAAAGGACCCAGGAGAATAAGGAGAGCAGTCGTAGAGCCAGAAATGATTATGCACAGGTAAGAAGGGAGTCCCAAAGACAGTACGAAAATGACATAGCAGCGAAAGCCAAATCTGACCCAAAGCTGTTGTACAGCCACATCAGGAGGAGAACAACAGTCAAGGACCAGATGATCAGGCTGAGGAAGGAAGGAGGGGAGGTCACAAGAAATGACCCCGAAGTGTGTGAGGAGCTCAACATGAGATTCAAAGAGGTGTTCACAGAGGAGATAGAAGGGCCTCCAGAAAGGAGGAGAGGTAGGGTACACCATCAGGTGCTGGACACAATACACACAACTGAGGAGGAAGTGAAGAGGCTACTAAGCGAGCTAGATACCTCAAAGGCGATGGGGCGGGATAACATCTCACCATGGGTCCTGAGAGAGGGAGCAGAGGAGATGTGTGTACCCATAACAACAATCTTCAACACATCTATCGAAACAGGGCAACTACCTGAGGTATGGAAGACAGCAAATGTAGTTTCAATTTTTAAAAAGGAGACAAGAACGTAGCACTAAACTACAGACCAGTGTCACTGACATGTACAGTATGCAAGGTCATGGAGAAGATAATCAGGAGAAGAGTGGTGGAGCACTTAGAAAGGAATGAGCTTATCAATGACGGCCAACACGGTTTCAGGGACGGGAAATCCTGTGTCACAAAACTACTGGAGTTCTACGACAGGGTGACAGCAGTAAGACAAGAGAGAGAGGGGTGGGTAGATTGCATATTCTTGGACTGTAAGAAGGCGTTTGACACAGTTCCACACAAGAGATTAGTGTAGAAGCTGGAGGACCAGGCAGAGGTAACAGGGAAGGCACTACAATGGATCAGGGAATACATGTCAGGGAGACAGCAGCGAGTCATGGTACGTGGCGAGGTGTCAGAGTGGGAGCCGGTGATGAGTGGGGTTCCACAGGGGTCAGTCCTAGGACTGGTGCTGTTTCTGGTATTTGTGAACGACATGACGGAAGGAATAGACTCTGAAGTGTCCCTGTTTGCAGATGATGTGAAGGTGATGAGAATTCAATCGGACGAGGACACAATAAGTGTCAGGGGCCCAAGATTGTTCAACTGCCTCCCAGCATACATCAGGGGGATTGCCAACAAACCCCTGGCTGTCTTCAAGCAGGCACTGGACAGGCACCTAAAGTCGGTACCTGACCAGCCGGGCTGTGGTTCGTACGTTGGACTGTGTGCAGCCAGCAGTAACAGCCTGGTTGATCAGGCTCTGGTCCAACAGGAGGCCTGGTCACGGACCGGGCCGCGGGGGCGTTGACCCCTGGAATTCTCTCCAGGTAGACTCCAGATCTGGACAGGCTGCAAGCCTGGTCCAGCAATTGGCTCCTGGAGTTCAACCCCACCAAGTGCAAAGTCATGAAGATTGGGAAAGGACAAAGAAGACCACAGACGGAGTACAGTCTAGGGGGCCAGAGACTACAAACCTCAATCAAGGAAAAAGATCTTGGGGTGAGTATAACACCAGGCACATCTGAGGCGCACATCAACCAAATAACTGCTGCAGCATATGGGCGCCTAGCAAACCTAAGTACAGCATTTAGATATCTTAATATAGAATCGTTCAGGACCATGTACACAGTGTACGTTAGGCCCATACTGGAGTATGCAGCACCAGTTTGGAACCCACACCTAGCCAAGCACGAAAAGAAGCTAGAGAAAGTGCAAAGGTTTGCAACAAGACTAGTCCCAGAGCTAAGGGGTATGTCCTACGAGGAGGACACAGGAGGACAGGAGAGATAGGGGAAACATGATAATGACATATAAGATACTGAGAGGAATTGACAAGGTGGACAAAGACAGAATGTTCCAGAGATGGGACACAGCAACAAGGGGACACAGTTGGAAGTTGAAGACTCAGAAGAATCACAGAGATGTTAGGAAGTATTTCTTCAGTCACAGAGTGGTCGGGAAGTGGAATAGTTTGGGAAACGATGTAGTGTAGGCAGGTTCCATACATAGCTTTAAGAAGAGGTATGATAAAGCTCATGGCGCAGGGAGAGTGACCCGGTAGCGGACAGTGAAGAGGCGGGGCCAGGAGCTGAGACTCGACCCCTGGAACCACAACTAGGTGAGTACACACACACACCTGCAACCACAATTAGGTGAGTACACACACACACACACACACAAAGCTTTACAACAAGACTAGTCCCAGAGCTAAGGGGATTGTCCTACGAAGAAAGGTTAAGGAAAATCGGCCTGACGACACTAGAGGACAGGAGGGTTAGGGGAGACATGATAACGACATATAAAATACTGCGAGGAATAGATAAGGTGGACAGAGACAAGATGTTCCAGAGAGGGGACACAGAAACAAGGGGTCACAGTTGGAAGTTGAAGACTCCTATGAGTCAAAGGGATGTTAGGAAGTATTTCTTCAGTCACAGAGTTGTCAGGAAGTGGAATAGCCTAGAAAGTGACGTAGTGGAGGCAGGAACCATACATAGTTTTAAGACGAGGTTTGATAAAGCTCATGGAGCAAGGAGAGAAAGGACCTAGTAGCAATCAGTGAAGAGGCGGGGCCAGGAGGTATGACTCGACCCCTGCAACCACAAATAGGTGAGTACACACACACACACACACACACACACACACACACACACACACACACACACACACACATGTGAATGACATGTGAATGTGAATGACATGACGGACGGGATAGACTCAGAAGTGTCTCTGTTCGCAGATACCCTGACTTTGCTCCCTGTAAATAAAGCATTGCCACGTGTGTGTGTGTGTGTGTACTCACCTAATTGTGGTTGCAGGGGTCGAGACTCAGCTCCTGGCCCCGCCTCTTCGCTGTCCGCTACTGGGTCTCTGCTCTCCCTGCTCCATGAGCTTTATCATACCTCGTCTTAAAACTATGTATGGTTCCTGCCTCCACTATATCGTTCTCTAGACTATTCCACTTCCTGACTACTCTGTGGCTGAAGAAATGCTTCCTAACATCCCTTTGACTCATCTGAGTCTTCAGCTTCCAGTTGTGTCCCCTTGTTTCTGTATTCCTCTCTGGAACATCCTGTCACTGTCTACCTTGTCGATTCCCCGCAGTATTTTGTATGTCGTTATCATGTCTCCTCTGACCCTTCTCTCCTCCAGTGTTGTTAGTCCTATTTCCCTCATCCTTTCTTCATAGGACAGACCCCTGAGTTGTGGAACTAGCCTTGTCGCAAACCTTTGTACTTTCTCTAGTTTCTTTACGTGCTTGACCAGGTGTGGGTTCCAGACTGGTGCTGCATATTCTAGTATGGGACTGACGTACAAGGTGTACAGTGTCTTCAATGATTCCTTGTTAAGGTAACGGAACGGTAATCTTAGGTTTGCCAGTCGCCCATATGCTGCCGCAGTTATCTTGTTGATGTGTGTTTCCGGGGACGTGCTTGGCATTATACTCACTCCAAGGTCTTTCTTCTTTGATGAGGTTTGTAGCCTTTGTCCACCTAGCCTGTACTCTGTCAGCGGTCTTCTTTGCCCTTCTCCGATCTTCATGACTTTGCATTTGGTGGGATTGAATTCGAGAAGCCAGTTGCTAGACCAGATGTCAAGCTTGTCCAATTCTGTTTGAAGTCCTGCTTGGTCCTCTTCCGATGTGATTCTCCTCATTAATTTCACATCATCTGCGAACAGAGACACTTCTGAGTCTATCCCATCCGTCATGTCATTTACATATACCACTGACCCCTGCGGTACGCCGCTCGTCACAGGCGCCCACTGTGATACCTCATCACGCACCATGACCCGTTGTTGCCTCCTGTGAGGTATTCCCTGATCCATTCCAGTGCCCTTCCTGTTATACATGCTTGTTCTTCCAACTTCTTTACTAATCTCATGTGAGGAACTGTGTCAAAGGCCTTCCTGCAGTCCAGGAAAATGCAATCAACCCACCCTTCTCTCTCTTGCCTTACCTCTGTTACTTTATCATAGAACTCTAGGAGGTTTGTTACACAGGATTTGCCTTCCCGGAATCCGTGCTGTCTGGTGTTTATTATCCTGTTCAGCTCGAGGTGCTTCACCATTCTTTTCCTGATGATTTTCTCCAGGACTTTGCACACTATACATGTAAGTGACACCGGTCTATAGTTTAGTGCCTCTTTTCTGTCTCCTTTTTTAAAGATGGGAACTACATTGGCCTTTTTCCATACCTCAGGTATCTGCCCATTTTCAAGGGATGTGTTGAATATTATGGTAAGTGGCACACTCAGTACCTCAGCTCCTTCCCGAAGAACCCACGGGGAGATATTGTCCGGACACATCGCCTTTGAGGTATCAAGGTCACTGAGTAACTGCTTCACCTCCTCCTCAGTTGTGTGTATGCCCTCTAGCACTTGATACATCCCTTGTTGGTGACGCACCCCGTCCTGTCTACCCAGCTGCCTTCCTTCCTCCACTGTGAATACTTCCTTAAACCTCAAGTTGAGCTCCTCACATACCTCTTGATCATTGCTTGTGAGTTCCCCATCTCCTCTCCTCAGCCTTATCACCTGGTCTTTAACTGTTGTCTTCCTTCTGATGTGACTGTACATCAGCTTCAGGTCAGACTTAACTTTCGATGCTATGTCGTTTTCGTACTGTTTCTGGGCCTCCCTCCGTACCTGTGCATACTCGTTTCTAGCTCTTCTACTACTCTCTTGGTTTACTTGGGTTCTTTGCCTTCTGTACCTTTTCCATTCTCTGACACTCTGAGTCTTTGCCTCCCTGCACCTTTGGGTAAACCAGGGGCTCTTTCTGGCCTTCCCGTTTAATTTTTTTCCTCTGGGTATAAACCGTTCCTCTGCCTCCTTGCACTTTTCCCCTACGTATTCCATCATTTCATTTATTGTCTGTCCATCCATTTCCCTTTCCCACTGAACCTCCTGCATTAAATTCCTCATGCCTGTGTAGTTTCCTCTTTTAAAATCTGGTTTGTCTCTTTTGGTACCGTTTTCCCTCTCCACCTGTAGCTCTACAATGTACTCAAAGCTCAGCACCATATGGTCACTGGCTCCCAGGGGGCTCTCGTGTGTTATGTCTTCAATATCTGAGCTGTTCAGGGTGAATACAAGGTCCAATCTTGCTGGTTCATCTTCTCCTCTCACTCTGGTCGTATCCCTGACATGTTGGTGCATCAGGTTTTCCAGTACCGCATCCATCATCTTGGCTCTCCAAGTTTCTGGACCCCCACGTGGTTCTTGGTTCTCCCGGTCGATCTCCCTGTGGTTGAAATCGCCCATGACCAGTAGCTTCACTCTGCTCATGTGCGCTTTTCTTGCCACCTCCGCCAGAGTGTTCACCATCGCTCTGTTGTTCTCATCATATTCCTCACCTGGCCCCTGCAGTTCTGTGGTGGGTTATACATCACTGCAATGATTATCTTGTGTTCCCCAGACTGGATGGTACCTACTATGAAGTCCCTTTCTCTACACACCTCCATTCCTTCCATTTCCTCGAATTTCCAATGGTTCCTTACAAGCAGTGCGACCCCTCCTCCCCCCCATGCTCCTTCTATCATTCCTCAGGATCTGATATCCCTGAGGGAAGATTGCATCTGATACTGTCTCATTTAGTTTGGTTTCTGTGACAGCTATGATGTCTGGGGACACTTCACCTATTCTTTCATTCCACTCTTCATACTTGTTCGTAATTCCATCCGCGTTTGTGTACCAAACCTTCAACCTTGTTTCCAATACTGTGTCCCTGGGGAGATCTTGATGGGTTGAGGGGAGTGTGGGTGGGGTGCCCATAGGGGGTTGCAGCATGGGTGAGGGGGATTGTATGGTTGGGGTATGGGTTGGTGGGGTGGAGTTTGTGGTGGGGGGGTAGCTGTAATGATGGGTTTTGGGTTGCTGGGGTGGGGGCAGTGGGACTGATGAGTGTGTGTGGTGTTAAAGTGTATGGTTGGCGTGGGGTTTTTGTGATTTTAGGCCCACCGTGGGTACTTCCAGTGTGTGTGTTTGTCCTGTTTGGGCTTGGTGTCCTCCGTATCTTGCTGTCTCCCTCTCCTCTTGCCTTCTTATCTGCTCCTTCCGAGCCTCCCTTTCTTCCTGCGTTCTGTCCCGATCTAGGTATACATTCCGGTACCCCTTATTCGTCCTCAGCCGTGCTTTTTCTTGCAGGATCATGGTGTGGGCTGATTCTGCTTTGAAGATTACCTTGAGAGGTCGATTTCTTTCCCTTGTGCACCACCCAATTCTCCGAAAATTTGTCACTTGGGACGTGTCTCCCCCTATTGCTAGCATGATACCTTGGATCCTTTCTTTCTCCTCCTGTTTTCTTCTGTCGTGGGTGTCCCCTTCGACTTCCTTCAGGCCATAGATAAAGATCGACCTCTCCCTTTCCTCCTCCCACTGTGTCTCCCATTGCCTCATCAGAGGTGCATTAGCCTCTCCCGGTGCTGTCATGGTTGTATCCCCCGTGTTCCTTTGTGTGTCCGGCCTGCTCAAGGGTCCCTGTCTGTTGCAGTGTGTTGATGAAGTCTCTGCGTTTAGTGTGTCTGCTGCTTTGTCTGCCCTCTCGTGTTTTGTTACTGTGCTCTCATTCATTGTTACTGTGGTGCTCTTCTTGTCCTTGTCGCTTCTTCTATGTCCCTCTCGTGTGTTGTTAGTATCCTGCTCGTCTTGCATTGGGCCCCACTTGTGTCTGCCAGTGTCTGTGCATGCAAGAGTTCTCCTTTTTTCTCCTCATTCCCTTTGGCTGTGTCTGGTGCACAAGCTCTGGGCGCCATTTCTGGCCAGGTACTTTTGTCTCTATTCTGTGTCATTCCCTGCAGCTTCACTTCTAAGATCCGGATCTTGGCTTCTGCTTTTTTGACTTGCATTTCCCATTTTCTACTCTCCTCAGCTATCCTCTTCTCCATTCCCTTGCTGATCACCAATATCTTCCTCTCCCATTCCTCTTCCCTTTTTTTGAATTCCTCCTCGGTGATCACCAATATCTTCCTCTCCCATTCCTTTTCCCTTAAGATGATTTCCTGCTCCCACTGTTGCCTATCCGTATCGGCCATCGTCCTCCTTGTTGACACCCCTCTCCCTGAGCCGCCCATATTCCCAAGGTGTGCCCTTGTGGATGTATTGAGAGTATCAGAAGAAGGGAGAAAGAAGAGGGATAGGGAAGGGGGTGAGGGAGAAAGGAGAAAGGATAGGGAAGGGGGTGAGGGGGAGAGGGATAGCTTAGAGGTAGTGCGGACGAGGGTGGATAGAGAGATAGAGAGGGAGAGGTGGAGAGGGAGGTAGAGAGTTAGGGAGATGGGTAGAGGGAGAGAGAGGGAGGGAGATAGAGGGAGAGGGGGAGTGAGAGAGAGAGATAGGGAGAGGGATAGAGAGAGGTAAGGAGAGGTAGGGATAGGGAGGGGGAGATAGGGGGGGAGAGGGAGGTATATAGAGAGGGGAGAGGGAGGTATAGAGAGAGGGAGAGGGAGGTATGGACTACTCTCCTAATATTTTGCTAGAATTTTGCTGGTACTAATTCCATATCGAATAATGATACTATGCTAGGCTAAGACAAGCCCAGAAAAGATATAGAGGGGAGCGCGAGAGAGAGAGATGGAGGAAGAGAGAGGGTATAGAGGGAGGGAGGGTATAGGGGGGAGGGTATAGAGGGAGAGAGGGTAAAGGGGGGGGAGAGAGAGAGGGTAAAGGGGGAGAGAGAGAGGGGTGCGTGTGGGGGAGGAATGGAGGGAGATTGGGTGTAGTGTTAGTATGGTAGGGTATGGGATGGTCTGAGGGTGACCATCATATCAGGTTTCAGCTGTGTGTGTGTGCATGTGTGTGTGTGTGTGTGTGTGTGTGTGTGTGTGTGTGTGTGTGTGTGTGTGTGTGTTTGTGTGTGTGTAGGAGGGTTAGGAGGTACATGTGGGGGAGGGGGGAGGGAAGTGTTATTGGGTTAGTGGTCAGGTTCTTGTAGGTCTAACTGTCATGTGAGTGAGTGTGTGTGTACGTGTATGTGTGTGTGCCTGTCCTCACTGCGTTGATTTAATTAGAATATTTCACTGTGATGCCCTTCTGGGTTATCCTAGGCTCCCTACACATATGCTGCTGTGTGATAGCCTATCACTGTACTCGTGTATACCTGTATAACTTTGCTTACTTATTGAATAAACACTGTCAGAGTAGTCTAGTGTTCGTGTGACTGTGTCCGTCTGTTAAGATAATCTTCCTAAAGTTTGAATACTTCAGAAGGTTTGGAATACTATCCTAATATTATGCTAGACTTTTGCTAGTACTAGTTCTAAAAACGAGTAATACTACTAAGCTAAGCAAAGACAAACCCAATTGTTGGTTTATGTGAACGTGTGTGTGTGTTTGTTCACCGCTGACTTGCTGCGCCCGCGCGCTCTTGCCACCACGTCTTTAAATTTGCTTCCTACTTAGTGTGTGTGTGTGTGTGCGTCTTGGCATCTCGTCCACAGTGCCTACCTAATCTAATTCTAATTCTAGAATGCTACTAACCACTGCTACTAAAAGTTACTACTTATTACACTGGTAATAATATTGATGCTAATACATGAACAATTGTATGGTATACTACTTCTGTATCCTGACTACTTCAAGTGTATGTGTGTGTGGCGTGTGTACACATGTGTACATTTGGTTGGTAGCCCTGCGCCCTAACTTATCTTCCTACCTATGAAATTCTTATGTTTTCAGCTCCTCCGAGCAGGGATTTTTCCCACACTTCAGCAACTCAGGGCCAGAAACCTGCAAAACCTGCAAACCACAACTAGGATTTTGTACATTACATCGGTGTCTGCTGGGTCTGTCAGATTGTTGATACTCTCCTGGTGTGGCACCCTGCTGGGTATTGTACCTCTTCATTTCATTTCTATTGGGCTCACTTCATGCAGTCACCGTACTGCTCACTGCTTGCCTTGCACTTGTCTCCCTTACTTGGGTACCTCCAGTAGATATGCTCCCCACTGCGTTCTAGATCACTACAATATATTCTTCACTTCCTGCTGTGTGGCAACCGCTGTTAGGCCTATCGCCGGTTCCCCTCACCGCACTTTCACTATTTACTGTGTGTTTTCCCTCTGCGATCACTCGTTTTTCCCTGCTTTTTGGTTTTAAATGAGTATGACACTTTAGCCTATGCCCACGCCTGTTTGTTGCACTCGGATTCCCCCTAGGACCACCCAATACCACCCAATTTAGCGGAGCTCAAAACGAGCGTGACTGCTTTGACTGAACGCCACTGTGTGTGTGTGTGTTAGTTAGTTACCATTTTGTCCTAGGCACATGTCGATTAGACACTAGGCCTGTTGTATGTATGTGTGAGTGTGTATGTGTGTAAGGAAACACTTCGAAATGTTTCTGCCCCACCGGGAATTGAACCCTGGCCCTCTGTGCATGAAGCGAGAGCTTTACCCGCTAGGCCACCGGGGGCTATATGTGTGTGTGTGTGTGTGTGTGTACTCACCTATTTACTCACCTATTTGTGGTTGCAGGGGTCGAGTCATAGCTCCTGGCTCCCGCCTCTTCACTGATTGCTACTAGGTCCTCTCTCTCCCTGCTCCATGAGCTTTATCAAACCTAGTCTTAAAACTATGTATGGTTCCTGCCTCCACTATGTCGCTTTCTAAGCTATTCCACTTCCTGACAACTCTATGACTGAAGAAATACTTCCTAACATCCCTTTGACTCATAGGAGTCTTCAACTTCCAATTGTGACCCCTTGTTTCTGTGTCCCCTCTCTGGAACATCTTGTCTCTGTCCACCTTATCTATTCCTTGCAGTATTTTATATGTCGTTATCATGTCTCCCCTAACCCTCCTGTCCTCTAGTGTCGTCAGGCCGATATTCCTTAACCTTTCTTCGTAGGACAATCCCCTTAGCTCTGGGACTAGTCTTGTTGCAAACCTTTGCACTTTCTCTAATTTCTTGACGTGCTTGACCAGGTGTGGGTTCCAAACTGGTGCTGCATACTCCAGTATGGGCCTGACGTATATGGTATACAGAGTCTTGAATGATTCCTTAGTGAGGTATTGGAACGCTATTCTTAGGTTTGCCAGCCGCCCGTATGCTGCAGCAGTTATCTGATTGATGTGTGCCTCAGGAGATATGCTCTGGTATTATACTCACCCCAAGATCTTTTCTTTGAGTGAGGTTTGCAGTCTTTGGCCACCTAGACTATACTCTGTCTGCGGTCTTCTTTGCCCTTCCCCGATATTCATGACTTTACATTTGGCAGGGTTAAATTCAAGGAGCCACTTACTGGACCAGGCTTGCAGCCTTTCCAGGTCTCTTTGTAGTCCTGCCTGATCCTCGACTGATTTGATTCTTCTCATTAACTTCACATCATCTGCAAACAGGGACACTTCTGAGTCTATCCCTTCCGTTATGTCATTCACATATACCAAAAACAGTACAGGTCCTAGGACTGACCCTTGTGGAACTCCACTCGTCACAGGTGCCCACTTTGACATCTCGTCATGTACCATGACTCGTTGTTGCCTCCCTGTCAGATATTCTCTGATCCATTGCAGTGCTTTTCCTGTTACGTGTACCTGATCCTCTAGCTTTTGCATTAACCTCTTGTGAGGAACTGTGTTGAATGCCTTCTTGCAGTCCAAAAAAATGCAGACTATCCACCCCTCTCTCTCGTGTCTTACTTCTGTTACCTTGTCATAAAACTCCAGTAGGTTTGTGACACAGGATTTTCCTTCCCTGAAATCGTGCTGGTTGTCGTTTATAAGCTTGTGTCTTTCTAGGTGCTCCACCACTCTCCTCCTGATGATCTTCTCCATGACTTTGCATACTATACACGTCAGTGACACAGGTCTGTAGTTTAATGTCTCGTGTCTGTCTCCTTTCTTAAAAATTGGGACTACATTTGCCATCTTCCACGCCTCAGGTAGTTGCCCAGTTTCAATGGATGTGTTGAAGATTTGTGTTAGTGGCACACACAACATCTCTGCTCCCTCTCTAAGGACCCACGGAGAAATGTTGTCTGGTCCCACCGCTTTTGAGGTATCAAGTTCACATAGCAGCTTCTTCACCTCCTCCTCCGTTGTGTGTATTTCATCCAGCACTTGTTGGTATAAATCCCTATTCTGAATTCCTGGAGTCCTTCCTGTCTCCTGTGTAAATACTTCTTTAAATCTCATGTTGAGCTCCTCACATACCTCTTGGTCGTTTATTGTGAACTCCCCACCTTCCTTTCTCAGCCTGATTACCTGGTCCTTGACTGTTGTTTTCCTCCTGATGTGGCTATACAACAGCTTCGGGTCAGACTTGACTTTTGATGCTATATCATTTTCATATTGTCGCTGAGCCTCCCTTCTTACCTGTGCATATTCGTTTCTGGCTCTTCGGCTAATCTCTTTATTTTCCTGGGTCCTTTGTCTTCTGTACTTTTTCCATTCTCTATTACACTTACTTTTTGCCTCCCTACACCTCTGGGTGAACCAAGGACTCGTTCTGGTCTTCCCATTACTTCTGTTTCCCTTGGGGACAAACCTCTCATCTGCCTCTTTGCATTTGGTTGTCACATATTCCATCATTTCTTTTACTGGTTTTCCTGCCAATTCTCTCTCCCACTGAACGTCTTGTAGGAAGTTCCTCATGCCTGTGTAGTCCCCCCTTTTGTAGTTTCGTTTCTCCCTTCCTATTCCTGCTCCCCTTTCCACTTGTAGCTCAACTATATAATCAAATCACAGAACCAAATGGTCACTAGCTCCAAGGGGCCTTTCATACGTGATATCCTCGATGTCCGAACTACTCAAGGTGAATACTAGGTCCAGTCTTGCTGGATCATCCCCACCTCTCTCTCTGGTAGTGTCTCTAACATGTTGATGCATGAGGTTTTCCAGTACCACATCGATCATCTTGGCTCTCCATGATTCAGGACCCCCATGGGGCTCTAGGTTTTCCCAATCAATCTCTTTGTGATTGAAATCACCCATAACTAGTAACTTTGCTCTCCCCATGTGGGCTCTTCTGGCTACCTCGGCTAGTGTGTCTACCATTGCTCTGTTGTTCTTGTTGTATTCTTCTCTTGGCCTCCTGCAGTTCTGTGGCGGGTTGTACATTACAGCAATTACCACCTTATGGCCCTCAGACTTAATTGTTCCTACTATGTAGTCCCTTTCACCCATTCCATCCATTCCTTCCACTTCCTCAAATCCCCACCTGTTCTTAATGAGCAGTGCAACTCCTCCTCCCCTCTGCTCCCTATCTTTCCTGAGGATTTGATATCCGGGTGGAAAGATTGCATCTGTTATCATCCTGGTGAGTTTCGTTTCTGTGAGTGCTATTACGTCTGGGGATGTTTCCTTTATTCTTTCATGCCACTCTCACATTTATTTGTTATACCATCTGCATTTGTATACCAAACCTTTAACTTCTTTTCTAAAACTGTAGTCTGGGGGGTATGTTGGGGTTGGGAAAGTGGGAGATCTGATGGGGAACTATGGGTGGTTGGTGTGAAGGTGGAGTTTGTAATGAGGTGGGTGGAATCATTGGGTATGGCATGTGTGTTTTGGGTTAGGTTGTTTGGTTGCATTGGGGTTGTCCAGGTTGGGGAACATCTGAAGGTGGTTGTATTAGAGCTTCCTCCTGAGTCTGGGTTCTCCTGTCCATCTCTTTCCTCCTTTTGTCTCTGTACCCTCTCTTTCAGTTTCTGTCTTTCTTCCCGTGTTCTGTCGCGGTCGAGATACACCCTCTGGTACTCCGACATATCCCTTAGTCTTGCTTTCTCCTGCAGGATCCTGTTTCGAGTCAATTCTGCTTTGAAAATTACTTTGACTGGCCGGATTCTTCCTCTTGCAAACCCTTCTATTCTCAGAAAATTTGCCAGCTGGGTCATGTCATCTTCTCCTATTGCTTTCATGATGTTTTCAATCGCATTTTTCTCCCCTTGTCTTCTTGCTTCATAAGTTTCCCTTCAGCTTCCTGGAGCCCATAAACAAAGACTGATTCTCTCTTTCATTCTCCCACCGCCTATCCCTATGTAACCCCTGATTCGATTTAGTTGCCTCCATTGCAGCTTTCCTTTCTTCAATCTCTTCCGCCTATCCCTATGTAACCCCTGATTCGATTTAGTTGCCTCCATTGCAGCTTTCCTTTCTTCAATCTCTTCACTGTCTGTTATCCCTTGGCCCAGTGGCCTGTCGCTTCCTCTTTAACTTTCCCTGTGCACTGCTGTGGTCTGTTAGGGCTTCTACGTATAGCTTAGCTCTCCCTTTTACTACACTCCCCTCGATTGTTCCTGATGTGATCCTCTCTTTCTCTCGGGCTCCAAGATGGTCTGATATAGCCTCTGCATACAGTTTCACTCCGTTCTCTACAGTCCTCTTCTTTGTGACTGAGGTAGCAGTTTCTGATACCATGTCCACATTGCTTTTTAGTTCTTTAGACTGTTTCAAATTTTTCAGTTCTTCTTCTAATCTCTGTATCTTAGCCTCTGCTGTTGTGACTTGCTTCTCCCACTTCCTGCTTTCTGCAGCTATCCTCTCCTCCATTATCTTGCTTTCTGCAGCTATCCTCTCCTCCATTTTCATGCTAAGCTCCTCTAGCTTCCTTCCCCACTCATGTTCCCTTTTCATGAGCTCTGCTGCCCAATCTTCCTTTGCAGACACATCCTCCAGTCCCCTAGTTTTCCGTCCTGCTCTCTGGGACCCCATTTTTTATTTTTTATTTTTAAGATGCCACAGAGTGAAAAACTATGTATTTATGTGTGGTTGTTTTGTGGTGTGATTGCCTGAGTGTTTGTGTGGGGGTGGAGGGAGGGAGAGGAGAAACTGAAGACAGTGGGAAAATGGAAGAGAGGTGGGGAGGGGGAAAGAGGGGGGATTATGAGGAGAGAGTGAAGGAGGGAGAAGCAGAGGTGGAGAGAGAATGGGAGAGGGAGAGGGGGAGGAGGTGGGTGAGAGAAGGGGAGGAGGTGGGTGAGAGAGGGGGAGGAGGTGGGTGAGAGAGGGGGAGGAGGTGGGTGAGAGGGGGTTCAGGGAAGGGAGTGGGGGAGAGGTGGGTGGAGGGAGCAGGGGGAAAGAGTGTGTGTGGGCCTGTGTGTGTGTGTGTGTGTTAGTTTTGTGTGTGTATGTGTGTGTGTGTTAGTTTTGTGTGTGTGTTAGTTTTGTGTGTGTGTTAGTTTTGTGTGTGTGTTAGTTTTGTGTGTGTGTTAGTTTTGTGTGTGTGTGTGTGTGTGTGTGTGTGTGTGTGTTAGTTTTGTGTGTGTGTGTGTTAGTTTTGTGTGTGTGTGTGTGTGTTAGTTTTGTGTGTGTGTATGTATGTGTGTGTGTGTGTATGTATGTTTGTGTGTGTATGTATGTGTGAATAGTAGTGGTGAAATTGTGTGTTATGGTGTATGGGTGTGTATGTGGAGTTTGCGAGTGGCACGTTGTCTGCAGTGCTTCTCTACCTGGCCTGACCTGACACACCTGACCTACCAGTTAATGTGTGTGTGTGTGTGTGTGGAACTATATGTGTGTGGATTTATTGTGTGAAAAGTAGTGGTGAAATTGTGTTATGGTGTATGAGTGGTATGTGAGGTCTGCGAGTAACACGTAGTCTACAGTGCTCCTCTACCTGGCCTGACCTGACACACCTGATCTACCAGTTAATGTATTCTATGATTCATCTGTCTGCTCGTGCTTTTCTACTAGAAATTACCAATTGCTATTTGTTACTGAATACTTGATATCCTATTCCTTATCTTACTATGAGAGTTGACCGTTCACAAACAGCTTAGCGGTTAGGTAATTGGAACTTACTCCCGACACCCCGAAAACCACGCATAGGTGAATACTTGCGATGCGATGCAGCTTGTCCAGCGTGTAGTATCCTGTAGATTGTCCAACTCGATGTGATGTTCTGGCGTATATCCACTTTCGTTTCTTGTAGATATATAATATAACCTATTCACTGTATTTCTTTCACTTGTCACATATTTATTTCACTTTATTATCAAGGGTGACACACGTGGCAACGTCGCCTGGAGCACACTAGGCCCACTGACCCCGCCACCAAATATTTATTTCTAGATCACTTATAAAATTATGGCTCTCCCCACACTTATGTGGCTCAGGGCAACTCGTAAATCGCTTCAAGGGTTGTTCACTACCCTGACACACTTGATAACCCCTGCATTACCCTTGTGTAGCCCTCAAAAACACTTATATGCATATGTGTACTCACCTAATTGTGGTTGCAGGGGTCGAGACTCAGCTCCTGGCCCCGATAACTCATTACAGTTGTGGCTGGGTGTAGACTAATAGATTGCTCATTGCTTTATAATTTGTTCATGATTGCAACCATGTACAGACGTAAGTAAATTTACTTACATGATTCATTACCTTGTAACTAGTGAATTCATTATTATTGTATTTTTTCAGCTATCAAAACTTTGGGGCCCAGTCTCTGGACCCTATATATACCTCTGTAATCTGCAAATACCTTTGTAACTTGTCATGATTGTGACCATCTGAGGTCTTTCTTCTTTGATGAGGTTTGTAGCCTTTGTCCACCTAGCCTGTACTCTGTCATCGGTCTCCTTTGCCCTTCTCCGATCTTCATGACTTTGCATTTGGTGGGATTAAATTCGAAAAGCCAGTTGCCAGACCAGATGTCAAGCAGGTCCAGGTCTCTTTGAAGTCCTGCTTGGTCCTCATCCGATGTAATTCTCCTCATTATTTTCACATCATCTGCGAAGTTAGTTTTAGTTTGATATCTTTATTATGCACCCCATACCCATACTGTGGGCAGTAGTCAAAGATTACAGAGGTAATAATGGGTCCAGGGACTGACCTCAAAGTTTGATAGCTGAGCAAGTTACAAAGGTAAATTTACTTACATGATTCATTACCTTGTAACTAGTGAATTCATTACCATTGTACTTTTCAGCTATCAAAACTTTGGGGCCCAGTCTCTGGACCCTATATATACCTCTGTAATCTGCAAATACCTTTGTAACTTGTCATGATTGACATCCAAGTGTCTTTCTTGATGAGGTTTTAGCTTTGTCCACCTAGCCTGTACTCTGTCATCGGCCTTGCCTTCTCCGATCTTCATAACTTGCATTGGTGGGATTAAATTCGAAAGCAGTGCCAGACCAGATGCAAGCGTCAGGTCCTTGAGTCCGCTTGTCCTCATCCGATGATTCTCTCATATTCACATCATCTGCGAAGTTAGTTTTAGTCCAGTCCCTGGACCCATTATGTACCTCTGTAATCTTTTTGACTACCGCCCACAGTATGGGTATGGGGTGCATAATAAAGATATCAAACTAAAACTAACTTCGCAGATGATGTGAAAATAATGAGGAGAATTACATCGGATGAGGACCAAGCAGGACTTCAAAGAGACCTGGACCTGCTTGACATCTGGTCTGGCAACTGGCTTTTCGAATTTAATCCCACCAAATGCAAAGTCATGAAGATCGGAGAAGGGCAAAGGAGACCGATGACAGAGTACAGGCTAGGTGGACAAAGGCTACAAACCTCATCAAAGAAGAAAGACCTTGGAGTGAGTATAATGCGAAGCACGTCCCCGGAAACACACATCAACCAGATAACTGCGGCAGCATATGAGCGACTGGCAAACCTAAGATTACCGTTCCGTTACCTTAACAAGGAATCATTGAAGACACTGTACACCGTGTACGTCAGGCCCATACTAGAGTATGCAGCATCAGTCAGGAACCCACACCTGGTCAAGCACGTCAAGAAATTAGAGAAAGTGCAAAGGTTTGTGACAAGGCTAGTTCCACAACTCAGGGGACTGCCCTATGAAGAAAGGTTGAGGGAATAGGACTAACAACACTGGAGGACAGAAGGGTTAGAGGAGACATGATAATGACATACAAAATACTGAGGGGAATCGACAAGGTAAATAGTGACAGGATGTTCCAGAGAGGGAACACAGAAACAAAGGGGCACAACTGGAAGCTGAAGACTCAGATGAGTCAAAGGGATGTTACCTGGAGTTTACCTGGAGAGAATTCCAGGGGTCAATGCCCCTGCAGCCCGGTCTGTGACCAGGCCTCCTGTTGGACCAGACCCTGATCAACGAGGCTGTTACTGCTGGCCACACGCAGTCCAACGTACGAACCACAGCCCGGCTGGTCAGGTACCGACTTTAGGTGCCTGTCCAGTGCCTGCTTGAAGACAGCCAGGGGTTTGTTGGTAACTCCCTGATGTATGCTGGGAGGCAGTTGAACAATCTTGGGCCCCTGACTCTTATTGTGTTGTCCCTCAACGTGCTAGTGGCATCCCTGCTCTTCATTGGGGGGATGATAAATCGCCTGCCGAGTCTTTTGCTTTCGTAGGGAGTGATTTTTGTGTGCAAGTTTGCTACTAAGCCCTTGAGAATTTTCCATGTGTATATAATAATGTATCTCTCCCGCCTGCATTCTAGAGAGTACAGGTTTAGGAACTTCAAGCGTTCCCAGTAGTTGAGGTGGTTTATCGCACTTATGCGTGCCGTGAAGGTTCTCTGCACATTTTCAAGGTCAGCAATTTCACCCACCTTGAAAGGTGCAGTTAGTGTGCAGCAATATTCCAGCCTAGATAGAACAAGCGATCTGTAAAGTGTCAACATGGGCTTGGCATCCCTGGTTTTGAAGGTTATCATTATCCTCACCACCACCCAGGGCGACGCATCAACAACAAACATGGCTGCCTCCCCCACAAGCTCCCCCTTCACTGGCTTCACCCCAGATAATCTATCAGGTATGACGAATGATCCAGATACACTATCAGGTATGACGAATGATCCAGATACACTAAAGTCATACATCATCAAATTAATCAATGAAAATATGGACCAACGTAAAGCACTTCAACTACAAGATACCAGGATGACACAACCTGAAAACAAAATCCTCAGCCTTGAACTAAAGTTAACAACAACTGGAATGACTGATTTTGGCAAAACCCTCCAAACTGTCATTAATAGCCATACTGAACAGATAACATCTATAAACACAAAGGTTGAGGAAGCAGTAAAGGAGTGGAAGAACAACATGGATAACCAGTTTAATGACTACCTTGCACTACAAGAGGACAAAACCGAGCAAGATAAGTTATCAGACGCAGTAATAGTGAGCAGTCCATTCTTTCCCAGTGATATGACCCAAGCAAACAGTAAAGACATTACAGATCATCAAAGATCAAATAAACGTTAATGTACCAGTGA